>JAVTVY010001098.1:0-35374 GCA_036873755.1 Hanleya hanleyi
ACATGTAACCTGTATACTTGGTCATACACATGTAACCTGTACACTCGGTAATACACATGTAACCTGTACACTCGGTCATACACATGTAACCTGTATACTCGATCATACATATGTAACCTGTATACTCGGTCATACACATGTAACCTGTATATTCGGCCATACACATGTAACCTGTACACTCGGTCATACACATTTAACCTGTATACTCGATCATACATATGTAACCTGTATACTCGATCATACACATGTAACCTGTATACTCAGTCATACACATGTAACCTGTATACTCGTTCATACACATGTAACCTGTATACTTGGTCATACACACGTAACCTGTATACTCGATCATACATATGTAACCTGTATACTCGGTCATACACATGTAACCTGTATACTCGGTCATACACATGTCACCTGTATACTTGGTCATACACATGTAACCTGTATACTCGGTCATACACATGTAACCTGTATACTCAGTCATATACATGTAACCTGTATACTCGGCCATACACATGTAACCTGTATACTCGGTTATACACATGTAACCTGTATACTCGTTCATACACATGTAACCTGTATACTTGGTCATACACATGTAACCTGTATACTCGGTCATACACATGTAACCTGTATACTCAGTCATACACATGTAACCTGTATACTCGGTCATATACATGTAACCTGTATACTCGGTCAAACACATGTAACCTGTAGACTCATTTCTATATTGTTAACCCAGTTATACACAACATGAAGAAATAAATTCATAACGGAGAGGCATGAGGATGCAGTATGTGGGTGGGTATGGGTGGTGTTGGGGGTGGGGGGGAAGGGAGGGGGGGAGGGAGATGTCTCAATTTAGTTTCCGTTATACATGTATATGTACATGATAGTGGATTTGATATCCCCCAAAAAGATGAATCTTGCCATAGGGGGCGAGTCTTCGTGCAGCCTGTATTGGTCTTCTGATGTGGACAGCTATTCAATAAAGAGTTGCACAACTTGTAGTCATGTAATTGGGGGGGGATTTTTAGTATCCTGTTGCGATCCGGATCCTTGAACTTTTATCAGGATTCATGATGGAGAGAGAGAGAGAGGTTTAACGTCGCATTCAGTTCACGATTGAAGATATTCGGGGGTTGATTTTTCTGGGATGCTGCGACAGCCCCTGACCTCTAACATTAAAGAGGAATATTGCATTGCACCACCCCCCACCCCCCCCATAGACCCTCATTCAAACACTTCCATGACAAGAAATAATGTGGATTACAAAATATACAAAAATGTCAGGGAAATAAACACAAACCACATAGATATATTTTATTCTTAGAAGGTAAAACTTGAACGACAAATTGCACAACACTACTAAATATTAGAATTATGTACATATATTTATGTGAAAATTATCAGAAAAATAAAAAATAATAAAAAAGAGCTGTGCAAATTTGAAGCTGTTCTCTGTAGATTCTAGATGGATAGATCGAATAGATCTATGTGAACGAGCATAAATGGACATGATTCAGGATATATAATTTAATTTTTTTTTTTTCAAGTTTAATACTAGTATTGGTTGTAGGACCATTGTTGTAGACTATGATATTTGTTACTCACCTGGTGTATTAATCTTGCGTGGGCGATGTCAAAATCAAAATGCAGATCTGTATGGTAGCCAGGATAAATTGACAACAGCGAAAAACAAAAAATCACGTCAAAATTCCCGCTATACAAAAGCGAGGGGATGGGCGTGGTTGATTTGTTGGGGGGTCATCTGAAAAATACTCCAGACATGAGAGCGAAATGACAACAAATGCAGATTTACTTGAGAAAACAAATTTTATTTACAACAATACTACTACCAGGAAGGCCCTGGGTGGATTCAATACTCATTTCTAGAAATTAAACCTCAAAATAAGACCATTATTAACACTGTAGAGGAAGCTCTTACACTTGGCTTTGACCTACATTCTCGGAGTTCGGCAAACACGCTTTGTTTGACAGGTGCTCGTTATGGGGCCCATCGGATTGACTGCCAGAGCTTCGAATTCAACAAACAGGGTCAAAAACGTAAATGTATTGCAATCTTCGAACACTTTCCAATTTATTGTTAGACTGGGGACTGGTTTGCAATCCATTTTTGCTTCAAATCGTGAGATTTGCCGACCCTATGCTTTCGGGGCCCGACCATTTTGCCAACGTCTGTGGAGGCGGAGCCTGAAGAAATGTGTGTGAAAGTCATGAATATTAATGAGATTGCCGAAGAAGAGGCTCTAGACATACGGGCTGCAACTTGAAAATAGCGGTCGATTCGTTCAGTTGTGTGCAACAACAACGAGAGAAAGATTATCGGGATTATTTCGTGAGTTTCTAGTTTTCCATTTGTGGTGTTTTTTGTCCCTTACCATGTTCCCAGTGACAGAAATCTGCCCCCTTTCAAGATGGCCGCCAATAACCGTGAAATCGTCTATTAGGCTCACGTCAGTTTCCCCTACGATGTAGCTGTACATCTCTGGGGTGTCGCACTTCGGCTGCGTACATGTAGGTTCGTGTTCATGAAGTGCAGCGCAGACCGCCTGGCAATTTTCCTCCCATGCTCGTTTTTTGGATAGCTGAAGTACATTTTGTGGTCTCGGGTGTAATGGGTGTCCAAAATTATTGCGCTCGAACAGGGTTGGGGCTGGATTTTCACCGGTAGGCCGCCCACCAACAAAGTGCTTCGAGCACACACGCGAGTACTGACTCGGTTCCCATTTGTCTCGCCGCAGCATCCTCAACCACAAACGTCGGTTCGCGGGATCCTTCTTCCTTCCTGGAAAGCGGTAGAAAGATATAGCTTCCATCCAGGGATATTTCTTCAGTTTTCGCCTCTTTCTCGAGTCCGAAATACACCCTGGGACACTGCAGCTGTGGACCGGCATCGCGGAAACAGTTCCCTGCAAGAAATTTGTTTTGACAGCTGTCAAAATGTGACCCCCCAACGCTCGCGACCTCTAGCGGTTGAACTCTGCAGAGCTGCCAAATTTATCTCCCTTCACTAACCGTGACGTTCGGTATTGACAGCCAGCAGACGACAGAAAACACGTGTTCAGAGCACGTTTTCTGTTGGAAATGAAAACAATGCCAATAAATGTAAGTAAGTTAGAAGATTACTTTCGGAAGGAAAGGGTTGAATCCATTCAAATCGAATACAAAAGATAACTCCATCAATCGCTGAAAAGTAATGTACATTATGAAACACTGTGACTGTGGGTTTACGGAATGTTGTTGAAAATACGTCAGAATAGGCGCGTTTTTTTTCTAAAACCTTCTGACCTTGATCTTGAAAAACAAAAATAGAGAGAAAAAGAGAGGACAACATAATGAGTGGAGTGGGAGTGAGATACTTTACGCTTTTCAGACATTCTTTCTCGCTTGAAAATAGCAAATCAAGGCCTAGCGCGGTTAGCTCTTGTCTTGAATTGAAGTGCCAAAAATGAAATATCATACACAGTACTAAAATTTTCAATTAGTTTCGAGTGTAATCATATCTTGTCGTTTGATCTGAGAATTTTCCAGGTAGAGTTTTTTCGCAACAGCATCTTGAATTACATGTAGTGGACTTGACTAAAATCATCTATTTCGGGGTGAAAACAAGCACCTTTTTTCTATTTGTAAACATGTGAAGCCAGTCCAGAAACAAGCCTGGTCAACAACTAACTATCGACAAGACCAATATTTCGGGGTAAAGTTTATCTTGGTTTGATATATTTGCAGAAGAAATGGTGCCTTTTTTTCACATTGAAATAAATGATTTTGCACAAATACATGTACACGATTTCAAGATGATGTTATTCAAAAAGCAAAAATGCCTAGTGGCTGATAAATTATACTCAGAGCATGTGACAAGATAATAAGATAATATAAAGCTAATTGAAAAATAGTTTTTGAACATAATATTTATTCTTGGCACTCCAAACTGCACCTCATGGGGCTAAAACCTCACTACACCGTGCCATGTCTTTTCATAGAAATATAATTTGGTGAATAATGACACATTATGACCTGGTGAACATTTGAATGAAAATTTGTCAATTTTGTGTACCGTACACATGATATCATTTTAACAAAGAAATCAAAATATGAATGAGCTGTGGTAGTAAAATGTGTTCAGTAATATCTCACCCATGCTTAGGAAATCAGATCAGGAGGTTGCTGAATTTGAATATTTTTGTTGCCATATTGTAAATATCTATCTAAGCCTACATCGGGTAAGTGAAAATATGCCCTGAAAAATAAGATATAATTCCTCAGCATATAAGGAAGAATATAATGCAAAAATTTCTAGGAGGAGTCTGGACTTGAGTTAAACCATCTAATCCCTCTCCATACTTCATTTGATGGGGTTGGGTCTATAATCTCAGCTGTAGTTGGCATTATGACCACATGTACCTTGTTAAATTTAACCTTATTTGACATTATTACCATATGATGTTCAATGTTGAATTTAATCTTTAGTTGGCATACTCCATACAGTTAAACCACATACCAACCATGTTTCGGACCAGATCATGGTGTCGGTGTTGACAGGGTTCTGATTTATCGACAAGATTCAAAATACATTGTATTGGGACCCTGGATAATGCCAGTATTTAGAGATAGGTCGCTTTATCCTGGTGTTGATATTCCCAGATTTCACTGTACAATGTTGAATTTAACTAATGCTGTTAAGACCATCATGTTGCGTTCATTTCTGACAGAGTGAGGCTATGCCACATGCAAAAGAGTAGAGAGAGGGTGGGGGAATTACAATATTCTGAATGGACTCTCTAGAAGATAATATTATTGGAAAATAATAAATGTAAATCATTTTATTTCAGTCAGAATGTCTGCTTTGAGGATGAGGAACTGACAAGAACTTGAAACTGGCCAGTTAACACAATCAAAGATGTTGGGGAACAACAGTAACCAGAACATAACAACTGTTTTATTTTTTGCCAATTTACCGGATTTTGATGAGCTTTGCACAATATCACTGTTTGTGACTAACATCACTACTCAAGTGAATGGCTCATCGAGGCATCAAGCTCAGATTCTCAAATGTAGGTAGGTGACAATGGTAAAAGTCAGACTAGAAACTTGAATAAATGAAACAGGCAAGCTTATGGTGAGTTTGCTGATAATCTCAAATGTAGGTTACATGTAATAATGGTAAAAGTCAGGAAAACTTGAATACCAGTACCGGTACATAAAATTTGCAATGGTGAGTTCTCTGATAATTCTATCTCAGGGGTGGGCATGCATCAATGGACGCTAATATCTAAGAGTGTTCGTCAAATATCCAGAAATAAAATTCTTCACAATGTGATATTCATAGTGCTTCAATCTGATAGCGACATGTAATTAGTCATTCATTCCCTGGATTGTTTTGCACTTTCACGGCGACAACAGAGTTCATACATAGGAGGACAATATTTGCCATAGGTTGGTTGGTTAAGTAAATGAACCACCCTATACCTGCTGAGGTAATAGAATGTACTGATCGAGATTCACATAGAAGTCAAACACATACATGTACTTGGCGTCATTCGAATATGTATCCCCTGGTGGCTGGTTCCAACTACATGTACTATATGGTTATTTACTACATACACAGAAATGTAGCATCAAGCAGAAGCTGAAGCAAGGCATGAATGGAGTTCTGGATGTTATAACCATGTTATTTAGTAAAAAATAAATTACCTTGTATGACTATTTTTAGGGAGCTGATTTTCACAGAGACAGAAATAATAGCCACTCCATCATTTAGTGATGAAGACAGTATCACCCTGATCATGCCGGTTTGTATTTTTATCTGCATTGCCTTAAATTAAAGCACATAACTTTGTTTCATGTTTTCACAAATAGTTGTATTGAACATTTCAAAATATCAAATTTCCATTTTATCAGAATTCCAAGGCCATTTCACTGGACACCTGGTCACTGAACATATTGCCAGATAGAAGGCAAATGTAGTTCAAGATATCTTTTTCATCACCACAACCATGTTTCAGTACACAATGGTCAGTAGTCCACTAATTTATGTTGTCTATTTTGTTTGCACAATATACACTTGTAGGCTATACAAGATGGGGAAACTATCCCACTGCAAACTACTGTTTTCAAATGTTAATAGTTTTCTCTTAAAATGTAACACTGTGTTTTTCTGGACTTTGTAACAGACTTTCTGTGTCTGTATTTTCAGAAATCCTTGTATAAGACTGGGAGACTACAAAGCAGATTTCAGAAAATTGGATTGCAAGTGAGAGATATTTCTTTGTTTCAGAACTAAAACACAAGATATTGTTGACTCAGACTTACAGTGAGTCAATCAATGAATTGACATTTAAATAAACTGTGATTGGAAAGATTTTCTCCTAATTTTCTTGACAAACTATGAAAATACTGGATTTATTTTTGAAAATTTGAATTGACCGATCAATAACCGTTTCAAATCTGGGATACATCAGTTGGTGCATTGGGGTTTCTATAAAAATCCATTGGAGCAACATTTATGATTTCACTGCATTCACATATATGGTATGTGCATACATTTCAAGTGTACTGCAGAATGGATGAGAAAGAATCTTGCATGTATTTGTAGAGAATTAACTTACACTTTCATGTTGACCATATTTAACTGATTGAATTTTGATCATGTGATTAGTGAAACTTAATTACAATATTTTGATCATTTGATTGGTGAAACTTAATTACAATAATATTATTGTAATTAAGTTTCACTAATCACATGATCAAAATTCAGTTATCATGAAAATCACAAAGAATATCAGTCATTATATAGTTATTTCGAAAGGTATGCTAAATGTATAATCCATTTTTTCTTGTTATCAACAGAAATTACTATACTTATAGTGTTACTTTTTTTTTAATAGATCAGCTTTCTGGATGGGAGATCCTTGGGTGAGAATAGAATTGTAAAGACAAGAGAAACATAGATTTTAATGAAGAAGAGTTACATCCCTTGGTGTGATCACACCAGGGGACATAACTCTTTCAGGCATTCAATCCAGTGTCGTTTATATATTTGTGATAAGAATGATTCAAATGAATTAACAGCAGTTCTTGTCAGTTTGACTCCCTTTGTCTTTCCCAAGCATGAAGTATTTCTTAATGGAATAAGAATGTGATTTCAGCATTTCCGTGTCTTTTTACTCTTAGGCATCCAAACCTGAACTGGTGACCCCAGCTTTATTCCAGGCTTGCCTGAGGTATACTTTGCTTGCTAAATTAGCTCCAAGCTGGAACAAAGCAGGTGATTGGCTCTTACAAGGTAAGTTTTACAACTGTGTATAGTTTTATTTGGATAGTTTTTTGTATGCTTTTCTGCCAGTCAAATTAAGTCAGAATAAAATGTCCCATACTCATAGCTATTATCAAAGAAATTAGTGCATATTTTATCTTCACAGTTTTTCTCTTTTTCTTTTAAAAGTAAAATTTAAAGAGATACATTGAACAGCTTTACCTGTTTGTTTTGATTTCAGGAAGGGACTTCTTAACATCGTCATCAACTATAAATGCAATAAGTGAGTTAAATTCCTTTCTCATACTTTTAACCATTTTAACTGATTGGTTTGTATATCGTCATTGCAAAACTTAATTTTACAAGTAATCATTTCAGGATGTTACAAGTGTTATAAGAATACCTCAGAATCTTTACAGACAATATACAGTGAAAACTGTGTATGTCGACTCTGCTGGGGACCATATTATAGTGTCAGTTTTTACTGGGTTCTGGTTTATCATTGATTAAGTATTGGGACCATGGATAATCAGTATATAGAGGTTGATCACTTTATCCAGGTGTCGGTATTCACTGGTTTCACTAATTGTGTTAATAATGTATCTGATTTTATCAAATATAAAATATGATGGGTGAATTTTATGTGTACATGTTCTTTCAGAGATGTCTGTGTGTGTGAGCAGCAGTGATATATGCATGGCACTGAAGGCTACAGCTGTCCGAGTACCAGCCCTTCATGTAAGCAAGGCTACCATCATTTGAATTAAAACATATATACATGTATACATGTACCTGTGTGCATGCATATATTGCTAGATGTCTGTATCTCTATGAGAGTTAATAAAATGGCATGTACTGCATGAAACCCCAAGTTCTATGTAATATTTAAAGGTGAAATGCAAAGGTTTTCATATTTTCCTATTTATATTTTTCGCGGGCTAGTTAATGATGGAAATATCAGCCCATATACTTGGTTTGGTTTTATTTGAAGTATTTTGTTTCCTGGTAGCTTTTGAAAAGTGCTTCAAAGTTGGTATCTCAAGCCCTGCCCTTGTTTGACGTTGGTTTGTGACGTCCCATCAGACCATCTGGCTGGGCGTCAATACTTGTAACGTTCAGTCTCCGGGCTGCTGGTCTGATGTGACGTCACTGTCAAGGAAAGATAAGCGATGACGTTTTGCAAATCTGAATTCAGCTGTGCTAGGGATACCGGCTTTTGAAAAGATTCTAGCTGACAAGATAATTCAAATTAAACCAAGTGAATTAGATAGACTGGTATTTCTATCATTATTCAGTCTATATAAAATGTGAAAAAGAGAATCTAAAAACCTTTGCATTTCACCTTTAAGCACGGTACATGAACAAGCAAGGTATAAGCATTACGCAAGCAGCAGACACTATGGTGAACGTGGATTTTGGGGACATGTAGATTAATGTTGCTGTAGATATAATGAAAATGTTTTACTTATACATATGCACAAAATGGCAAAAAGCAAATCACAGTACACAACCGATCTTGACATCTATTGCCACACTGTTCAAGTCAAACACTGTTCTTCCAAATACCCCCTGTACTCTTTGCATGAAAATATGCAGACGCAGTGTAAACAATAATTTGACTTTTCTACGAAAACTGACATCAATTTGGAGTTTTAAAAACAATCAAACAAATCAGGTGAAAAACATATTGAAGCTGTAACCTCTGACCCATGACGTCCTTGTGTCTGATTACACGTCGGTTGTGTCGGACATCCTATTGTGACATACGTTGGGTATGATGACAGAATCATGACGTCAACAGGCATTACTTTTTAGCTTTGTGATGTTGTTGGCGTTGCAATGGAAATGTCGACTAGAAAATTCGCTACGAGTTCTCGTTATGAATGATCATAATCACACTCAGATGTCATGGGTCAACAGGTCATGGCCCTCGCCATTTCCAAACAGCCATTTTAATGGAGGATTTCAAGTTTGTTTTTTTAAAACTTCAACCATTCTCAGAAATAGCAAACCACTATTAAATGTCCAATATCGCCTCATACAATAATTTAGCATAAAAAATTATGGAGAATGGGGACCATTTGGTAGAACCTTTAAAATTAAATTAATTTAACATTTCTTACATCTCTTTTCTGTTAAGCAGCTTGCCTCAATGGTAAAAAAGATCATTTTTCTTTCAGCTTGAAAAGTTAGATGTCTGCAGACCAATTTACCAGGAATTTCTTCGACAACAGACCGATACCATAACCGAATCTTCCCTTATGAACACCTGGTGCCATGTTTTACCAAGGTTATTTAAGAAAAAATAATTAATTTCTTTGACCCATGAATATTCTTATCGTAAAATGTAATTAATTTTCACCAATTTACTTTTTTTTAATCAATATTATGAATTTAATGACATACGGTAATTCCCCTAATAATTCGATCACCGGAAGTGCAGCAAAAATGGCTTATATCTGGCAATATTCTTCATGGCACCTGCTAGAAAGAGTCCTATTTTGTCATTATATGACTTTTCTTCAATTTAAATGATGAATGGGAATGTTACTTTTTCTCTGTGTTTGAATAACAGAGTTGAAAAGTGAACTTCCTGTGATTGAATTATTAGGGGAATTACCGTATGTTATATCCAATTATTTTTAGTAGGACACTTTCTTGGTAAAGCACAAGTACTTGTGCTGGATGGGTCAATCCCATGCAGGACTCGAACCCATGCCCTCAGATTCAGGCACCAAATTGCTAGCAGTGAATGCAAGCACTCGGAACCACCTGGCCACCTCTGCTTCTAAATGCCATTAATATATTATAATTTTGACGATATTTCGTCTATCACAGGGGTAGTAAATGTACGCAATCTAGACTTCAATCTCTAAACTTCCTCTCTTTTTTTCGGAAGCTCAGGTGGCCGAGTGGTTTAGAGTGCTTGCATTTACTGCTGGCGATGTGATGCCAAAGTCCAGCACAAGTCAGAAGAAGTACCCTGTCCTTTATCAAGAAAGCGTTATCCTAAAAATAATTGAATATAAATGCTACACACTTTCTAAATGGCATTAATATATAATTCATTGATATATTTTAGATCATGAAATATGAAACACAATAAAATATTGGTAAACATGATTAATATTTTGCAGACCTGCCAGCTAGGCAATCAAGACAGAAATCAAACTTTGAAATCTGAAGGAGATGTTGAATATTATATGAAGGGAGTTATATATTCCTTGGTTGTGCATGAATTTCAGTGTAGAAGAGTTACACCCCTTGGTGTGATCACAACAAGGGACATTACTCTGTCAATCACTCAGGTCTTCAGTAGGCTTCCAATTTGAGAACAATACGACTATCCAATCAGATTCTTTGATGGACATTTCTTGTTTGTCAATTTTGGCCCAGTCAACCAAGCAACTGGCAGAAATAGTACTTGTGGTTAATCCTTATTGTACAAGCTCCCATTGAACAGTACTGTCATTATTGTTTTAGTCTATTTGCTATGAGGAAGTTGCTGTACATTTAAACGGTTTTCTTTTCTTTTCAGCATGAAGAAGGGGCAAATTATTTCTGTCAGTAGAGTTATACCAGAAGATAGTCCATTCAAAACATACAGAGATTTCAAGAGGCACTGGAAAAATACAGTAAGTTAATGTTCACTCAGATTGACAAATGAAATACAGAAAACAAGGCAGTGGTTGGAGGCTCTGTACAAATATCAAAGACTGAGACTTCTACTGAAATGTCTGTATACCTGATCCACCTGATCTAATCCATAGCAAGGATTCTGATCCACCCGATTTGCAAAATAATCTATCTTGCGTAAAGTTATAGTCATGCATCAAATGATATGACAATCTAGATCTAAGAATAATGTTACATCTGAAAAGAAACCCATGATGTAATCACACCGTACATCCGACCATAGTAAGCCGATGTGTATTGTTTCGTTCAACAGATGATTTGGTGTTAGAAATTAGGATTTCTTTCACATTTCTTCTGAGATTATGAGCAATATTTATAGACATTCAATCACAGGAACGGACAGTCGTCATTCGGATACGTCTGTTTCATGGCAGGACATTTTGTACTTCGAAATATCAAACGGAAATGGGCAATAAGGCTGTTTTTCCAGTAAAGTTTCATTTTCAAGTTGTCTCTATCCTCGAATCGCACTATTCTGTAGTTGTCATGTATACTAATTCTGTATGCATTACTTTTTAGATTTTTAATGGATTTAATCAGTTTCAGCACTGATATTATAAAAAAAGTGACACTGTGTGCATCTTTCTAGGCTATGGTGGTCATTGTTGATGCCAACGACCATAGCCTAGAAAGATGCACATTGTGTGGCAATAATCTACTTGAAATGTTTTTGTAATTTTCAGTATGGTTATCGTCTCCCAGAAACTGAAGAGGACATCCTGTATTACCAAGTCTATTTCAAACCCATTGGTAGCAGGCTATTCACATATCCTTCACTCAGAAGTCTATCTTTAGTTATCACACAAATTCTTGAATGTTCTACATTCTGATTGGTTGTTCGAGTTGTTCTCTTTGAGGGCATTCCGTTAAAAAAAGTTCAGCTGTCAACTGCTTGTAACCAGTACCAGAATCCTTCCAGAAAGTTAGGCATGGGTTAAAACTGCAACCATACCAAATGATACTGAGAGCTATAGCGAGTCTCTCGGTTACAAATTTGTATTATCCAACAGCTACCTATAGTATCCCTCCGGAACATGTCATTTTTCATATCTAACACAACCTGAGGCTTTACATATTTCTTAACATACCTAACATATCCAGAAGTTTGCCTGAGATCCAGAGATTTCCATTTCCTTCCAAGGATTGATCCAAAGTCCATTTTAGTTTCATTTTTGCAAGACACCAAAGGGAAGATGCCAACTGTCTGTGGTCAGGTCATGAGATTCCAACCAAAGGCCAAATTCCCAGTGCTGAAACTTTCTACACCTTCTCAGGTTTGTAAACCCAACTTTACTGCCATTTGCAAACTGCAAAGTACTTTCAAAGTATTTACTGTACAAGGCAATTTGAATGGTGATTTTAAGAAGGAAGATGGTCTATTTTATCAGTGAGCTTCAATGAGCAATTTGCATAAATTTATCCCTGGACAATGCTGTTTGACCGGGCAGTGCACGGACAGCCGGCTGGCTGAATGAGCTCCGGTTCATCAATCCAAGCACTTCCCTATGTCTTTAACCCAGAATATATTTTAAATCGTTAATAACTAGTACATTTTCAACCTGAAGTTGCCAAAATTATCTCAAGTGAAAGCTTAGTGATCCTTTCTTGGAATAGTAGGAATATTTTATCCATCATGTTTACACCAGTTATCAATAGTTGAAATACCCGCTCCATGTTATAATCATAGGGGAGAGATAAGAACAACCTGAACCTCACGCAGGGGCCCACGTGCTGTGAACCAGCGTTGCAGACATCAGGGCAAGACCGTATTGTCCAAGGATTAATATAGAAATAATTCCTTGCAACAGATTCAGATCATTTACTAATAGGTGAAACCATTCTCCTAGTTATGTCCACGAGAGTGGAAATAACCATTTTCTTGGTAGTAGACGGAAATCAGTTCCACCATTATCAGTGAGCTCCAATTGCAACAGATTCGAAACATCTAAAACCATGTGGTTGTTGATTCACCTGGTTCCTTCAGAATGGAAATAACCACATTTTCTTGGATTAGACGAAAATCAGTTCCATGGTCTTTTATCACCACCACAAAAACAGGTCAGGGGAGCAAATGTCTAGAGGGAAATATCAGACTTGACAATATCTAAGTTGGATGAGATGAGCAGTCATATCGACAGAACAGTAATTTATAAAGTTGTATCTATTATTTTGGGAGATTTAATTGCAAGAGCATTTACTTCATCTTTCAGGACCTTACACAAGCGAATTTGACGAACAAAATTCCTTGGTCAAGAGTTAACAACAGAGATCCCCAAACAATACATGAAGTTCACATGAACCCATTGAGTGGGCATGCCACCACACATCAGGAGGAACAGTTAAGGGCTAACAGTCATTCCAGGTTTCTACCATTGAACCAGGGATACTCAGTGGAACAGGAGAACACAAACCAGGGTATGGGTTCATTAACCTTTAAAGACCCACCACCCACAAGTCACCCTGGGCCTTCCATAGTCAGTGCTTCTGGCAAGGTGATTCCAATTTTCAAATCAAAGGCATGCCATCAGCCCAAATCGACGCTTCATGATGGCACCATCTGTAGCAGTCAAACAGTAAAACGGGTTGCTCCAGTTTTCCAGCCCAAGAAGATTCGTTGCAGAGAAAACTTGACCATTTCAATCTTCGATGACAGAACACAAGCAGCTACAGCAAGATGCCAAAATGATACTGATTATGGGGATTTCTGTCTCCAAGAAACACAGGTACTTGTACCCATCCCTGAGAATACTGTGAATGCGATAACAACTCAAGGTACAAGACCACTGTTCGAGAGAAAAATTAGAAGGCCAGGGTTTGTTCCACAGAAGTCAGGTTATCCAGCAGCAACTTTCCCAAGCAAACAGTCTTCAAAGAGCATTAATCCTCTGCACCAAATGACCAGCCTCTTTGATATTGGAAATGAAGCTGAGGACGACTTCCAGATCTTGCCCTGTCCACAACCAACAAGACCAGCAATCAGCTTTAGCAGAGAGATGCTTTCAGATCTCAGCCACTTAACAGCTGGCAAGAGAAAAGCAGAGGTAGGTTATATAGGACAATGTATCATCTCCCTAGTATAATCCGTGGCGTGTCCTCCTCCTACTCCGCTTTACTCACTGCACAGCGGGTCGCATAGGTGTGGCTCGGGATAGTGTGGGGCGAGAGACCTGGGGTTTTCGCTTACACCCTTCAGTAGAATGGGTCGACTGCGCATGCGCGATGAGTAGTAGTGCGCGATGAGTAGTATAGAAAGGGCACGCGATCGCCCTATCCCTATAGGTGTGGCGCGGGATAGGGTGGGGCGAGAGACCTGGGGTTTTCGCTACCCGAGATTCCATGGGCCAGGTTTACACCCTACAGCAGAATGGGTCGACTGCGCTTGCGCGATGAGTAGTATAGAAAGGGCACGCGATCTCCCTATCCCTATAGGCGTGGCGCGGGATAGGGTGGGGCGAGAGACCTGGGGTTTTCGCTACCCGAGATTCCATGGGCCAGGCTTACACCCTACAGTAGAATGGGTCGACTAAGCATGCGCGATGAGTAGTGCGCGATGAGTAGTATAGAAAGGGCACGCAATCTCCCTATCCCTATAAACTAACCCATGGGCGTGAATGAACCCATGGGGGTGAATGAGCCATGGGGGTGAATGAGCACTCGTAGGTATAATCAGTGCATTCTATTACATCTTTCAAAGGGTCTTTTTGTCTCTATGACAAGTGATAATTCTATTCTACAAGTTTCACAGGCTCTTCTTGTTAGTCAATCAATTCACCCTATTACGCCGTTTCTGAACTAAACACAAATTTCCATGCTTAAAATTTAAGCAGTTAATCTTGCTGGGCCTATTCATGAAAATACTGTATGCTGAAAGTCGAGAAGAGGCTTCATGACCTGGTGATGATAAATAAATTATTGTATTCAGCAGAGCACAGACCTGACGGTGGCCAAGAAACCCAGAAGTAAACCCCAAGTCCAAGAAAACCTTGATGTAGAAGTTTTGGCAAGACATGGAAAGGTACAATCTGGTTTAAACTGTTCAGGAACATGAGGTTGATCACATCAAAACCCCTCGGCTTTCCCAAAGTGATTGAGATCCATGTTTAGTGTGAATTGGGGGAAGAGACAGTACCATATGGGATCATAAAGCACTTACAATTTGCAATGTATGCATTTATCAGCAGATCAGTGTATGAAGAATAGAACTAAGCATGCTATTAGAGGTATTACTTTGACTAGCTGTGCTGTTTACTCCAACTTCACCGTTGTATTTGTATCTTTATCTGAACAAAACCATAACTGGATATGACTGAAATAATGTTGAAAGTGACGTTAAATCTTCTCCACACACTCACTCGCCTATATACGTGAAGTTATTCACTAATATTTTTAAAAATAATTTGCATTTGCTCAATGGATCTTATTGAAACTATTGTTTGAAAGTAAAGGACTAGTATTTTTTCCTAGTAGTGATGAACAATCTGCATTCATTTTTATTTCAGCTATCCAAAGCCAATGCAACAACACTGCTCTCCTGGTTACGGGAACAGGGTGTACCCTGTAAAGCGAAAGACAAGAAGACGGACCTTATTGAAAAGGTCAATTCTTTTTGCAAACTTTCGGGATCGGAGCAATAAAATGCGAATGGCGGTGTCCAAGACAATGTAATTACTTTGTATCAGTTCTTCGTCGACTCGCAAATTGCAAGGTGGATTGGATTTTAAAATATTGACAGATTGTTCTTGCACATAAATTATATATCATTGCTTGACCAAAGTGCGAAGGATGAACAAAATATCGTTGAAAGTGATGTTAAATCATATTCACTGACCGATTTACTCAAACTCTGAAGGACAGATCTAACATGGAAAGCTTGACTGTAGCACTATTTTGCCTGTGATAAACTTCTCTTGGAATCCACCGTCGCTGTTGTCAATTCCTGGTGGACAATAATTGCATATTTAGCCAGTTTCCATCTAAAGACATATCAAAATATTAAGAACAAACAAATGCACAATATTTTAAAGATATAGTTTATTTTCAGTTCATCTGACATTTTGGAATATACATTTAAACATACAGAATGCACATATCCATACATGCATATTATGTACAAATGTTGGGTTTCCATATGTTCTGAAAATGTACTTTGCCATGTTTGCGAGTAAAACTCTTTCAATGAAACACCCTTAAAACTTAAAGAATTTATTTTGTTCATATACATATATCCTTATATCATTGACATTTGAGTGAACAAATAGTGGAAATACTTGTGAAGAAATCTTCAAAGTTTAAGCAAGGATGGATTTTGTGGGTATTTTACGTGGAAACCCTGCAAACTGAAACAATGTAACATATTACTTTCGAGTACATCATTGTACAAGTGAATATTATTAGTACCAGCAAATAACAATTCCTCAAACTTTTATTTGACCTCATAATTAATATCACATTTCAAAATAAACTTATTATAGAGTGAACTAATATGATATCATAGTAAATTGATTCTACACAGTTTATTCTATTATAATATGTATGATATAACATTCTAAATATATGTACAGGTATGCACCACTGTACACAGGGGTTGATAAATTATTGTACAACCCTGATATACAAGTTTGTATGTAATATAATTCATTTTCAAAAGGGCACGGACTTCAAGTGTTAAAATTTCACCCTTAACAATTCATAAAAAATAAAGTATGCACAGTTCTTCAGCTTTGTATTATTTCCTTTACGTACATGTATGTTGTTCTATTTGAAAACAAAATTCACATCAAACAATGTAGATCAATTCACCAAAATTTGCTATGATGTACATAAACCTAAAGTCAAATCTAGAGTCAGAATGGCCGCCAAAGGAAAATCAAGAATCTGTGTGTGTCACCATATGATGGGCTACTGTAATTCCCCTAATAATTCAATTACAGGAAGTTCACTTTTCAACTCTGTTTATTCAAAGACAGAGAAAAAGTAAAATTCCCATTCGTCATTCAAATTGAAGAAAAGTCATATAATGACAAAATATGACACTTTGTAGCTGGTGCCATGGAGAATATTGCCAGATATATGCCATTTTTGCTGCACTTCCGGTGATCGAATTATTAGGAGAATTACCGTAGTTATTGCAGTTGAACAGGGCTGTAACCAGGCCTGAATGGCATACAAATTGTCATGACCATCATCATATACATTTACTTATCTCATCAATATATTAACTTATTGCACAGTATTTGAGTATACAAATAAGTATTTGAATAGAAATTTCAAGGAATTATGGATTTCCTGATGAAATTCCATTTTTATTTGGTTTGATTGAATTTTTAGTAATAATTTTAGGGTCTATTTGATTGATCAGCCATTTTGTAAACTGTTGTCTGGATCCCTGTTCCACCAGGCATTCCTGGACTACATAAGCAAAGCGGAACATTTTATCAATGCAGTGAAGCAGGATTTTTGTTCGTTCTGAGCTCCATGTCAAGCAGTGAGGTTGTTCGAATGCATCTGTCCCAGACATTATTTTCCTGAAGTTTTGGCCATATTTTGAAGCCACATTTTTGCACAACACTGCAACTTGCACAGCATCTTAACTCAATTCAGCATGTATTATTTCAGTGATTCAGTTTTATGGTTAAATCAATTGGAACAGACCAGTGATTCGCCATCATGGCCGACATGTAAATTATAACAACCAAATTAACTTAATAAATATTCATTTAAGCCAATAATGTGATACAATGGTGAACATACGATACAGTTTGTCATCGACAGTGCTAAAATCTCACTATTAAAGTCTATACAATACCACTAAGATTATCTCATCTTGATCATATATTTTTGAAAGTTAAGAGACGTGAAATAACAGTTTTATCAAGCATGTAATTCTAAACATTAACATAACAAAAGCACATGACCCCATCCCATCAATGAACACAAGATATAGTGAAGCAATAGCTGCCACATGAAAGCTATCAGTTTTGGTGTTTATATGTTCTGAACAAAGATTCACATCAATCAAACTTTGAGACAGATTGTCATTTCTTTATATTCGGTCTGGTAAAATGAGCTTCAAAATATGCATGCATTCATCTTTGACAGCAGCAAAAGATATTGTGTTAGCAAGCAAGGTCTTCAGAAAGACGGGCAATGCAGACAATACACTTTGGTCAAAATTGGCAGAGGGCCAAAACAAAAGTAGGCTTCTTCATCATCACAATCTCTGAATTGTACTGATTTACTGATTTTCAGCTGAAGTGAATTTCGACCTTTGACCTCAAAATAAATAGGGTCATCTTTGCCACATGCGTAAGGTATAACCTTTGGTGTCCATTCATGACATGGAATTCAAAATATTGAACAGCTTACAAAAGTTAAGAGACTGACAGAAAGCATTATGAATGCAATATATGTCGACGTCTATGGACGGGCATATAAAAACCCTGTGTGGATAAACTATTATTATGTTACTTGATTGTGTATATGCTAAACCATTCTGCATCCTGATGAACGAGACAAGAATGAATCATTCACCCAGAGTAATTCTAGGAGTGAACATGTTCCTCTATTGTGAACCGAGACACCCACTGAATCGACAAAGCTGAACTGTTGGGTTTCTTTTACATTGCAGTTTATAATAGCTATGGGGTTCAAAGCTGAGAAAATAAGCATCTGCCACCAGGTTTCATAATGAGCATAAAGGACATCAAATTTTACTCACAACGAAAAGTATGTGTGTTTAGTCCAATATAATTATTGCCAGTTTACAAATTAAAGCAGAAAATATCACATCAAAAAGAATTAAAATCTGTAATAAAAGTCATCAATTCTCACAAAACAATTATACAAGTATACGAAATGGTGCAACAACTGCTTTGCTCTTGTTGGTTCTACATATATTTACATGCACACCTTACTTTTTCATTGGCGCGTCACTCACACATTCTCATGGCATTAGACTGTCTAGTTTCTACTGTAAGCTGTACCCTCTGACTGAATTGGGGTTGAAAACACAGAGTGCAGATTTTGTATGCATCTATGGATCTCGGCCAATGAAAAACATTTGTTACCAAACAGAGCAGAGTAGGCTCAGGATGTCACAGCAGAACAGTATGTTGTAACGTGGGCTTCATATTTTCAAATAGTAGAGCACCCAACCTGTTCCTTCTTTCTTATTAAGTTATACTGAACCTCTCTCCTATGCAGATAAATTCCCTGAATGCACACATATGCCAAAATTTCAGCCTACGTCAGTCAGAGGTTAACCGACAGTATTTGAACAGGAGGTAAAAACAAACCCTGACAATCATGAGGAATGCATTTAGTGGAATTTCGCATTACTAAGAATTTCACACAACTTCCAAAAGCATTTCAGTACATCAGTTCTGTCATCCATTTAATTTGAATGTGGCCAGTGTATTAAAAGCTGAAAAGCATTATTATTTGTTTTAATTCAATCGTCAAATTTTCAGGTAATATTTCCACATTAATGAAATGTGAAAGTAAAATTTGGACTTCTTTGAGTGAGTTGAAAGAGTGAGTTTTGAAAAGTGACTGTCAAATGTATCCCATAAACACAAGGTAGATGGAGTGTTTAAAAAGTCTGTACAAATCCAACTAAATCTGGTCCATGTTTCTCATGAATAGTCGGTGGAACATGAAGCTCTGCAAAACAGTAGTTAGTGTAGGCTCATTCTGTTGTACCAGAAAACAACAATGGCATATGTACACCTATTCTCACTTGAGCTTGCATTAAACAATATTTTGATTTCAGATTTGGCATGTTTGCTGGAGATTATCAGCTACAAAATCTCTGAACTATTACCACAAGCTGATGTCATTTGCACAACTGTGCATGATAAATTCACACAATCAATAATATAATTCCAAAGTCACGAGAAATGCATCTCTATGAATCCTTGCCAATTCAGCAAGGAACCCACATACTGTAAAGTGGGGTGTATATGGACAGAGGGGTGAATTTGGACAGAGGCATGGAGAAAGTACAGAAGTGACATCTCACAAAATATGAATACCCATCAAATTTTTCTTTGTCGTATATTCAGAAATGCCGTATTCTGCTGACTAGCCTCATCTGATATGTCTAAATAAACTTTGACAGATGGTACTAATCTTTTCATTTTTTTTCCAATTCTTCAAGACCCTTTTTGAAGTTATGTCCATGTGCCAGAAAATGACATCTTTTTCATTTGTAAGAAATTTATTTGTCTCATTTTCTTACTCTGGTCATAAAAGTTTTTGCAAGTGAGGTGAATTCAGACTAGCTGAAAAGCCCAGAAATATTATGCATCCATGGGTAATCATTGAGTTCTGTTTCCTTGATAGTTTTGGTGATGGCCGCTTTCAAAAAAGATTATCAACCCATCATTAGGCTACAGGGCCCAAAAATGCAAAATATCATATTTTGGGATGTCAAGAGCTACCTCCCTTAGGTAATTTTTTTTATCCTCTGCCTGATCATCCCTTCTGCTCAAAATCTAGTAAAAACAGTTCATATCTATTCTAAAGTGTTTCAAGTACATGTACGTGTCCGAATGTGCCTCTTCGAAGGCATGTTTTTTATTTCCATTGCTAAAACAGCATACCCAGCGAGGTGAATTCAAACAAACTGGCCAAAACTAGCTTAATTGATAATAATAAATATCCTGATATGGACAAAAATTGCAAGTCCTATTTGTTATACTTTATTTAACATTTTTATGGTGAAAGATAAAACTTCTAGGTAAGTAAAAGATAAAAAATTTGTCCTAATCCACCCCATTTTACGGTAAATAACTTTGTTGTCTATCCTTTTTACAGGTTCTGTAAATGTATTTCCCTATCCCGGTTCACCATTCTACTATCTGAAGCTCTGAAGCCATCTTAAATTGATAAGGACAGGTACATATCCGTACAGTGGAATGGCATAATATAGTAACAAGAACCTGTACTGGTAGATAATATATTCGGCTCAACCTAAATACATAGTCACATGTTTCACTATACACGTACAACAAGAGGAATCTATCAAATAGGGACATTATCTAGTATTATACAACAATGAGGCATTTTATCCAGGTACCTACCTACTGCTATAAAAAGGCTAAATTACAGATGTAAGAGCTGGAATATTCCATTGGCATTCCAATTCTACATTATATAGCCAGGGCTAATTCCAGGACTGAACTGCATAATATAGCACATAACTACGGGAATGTATAGCATTTGTTAGTTATGATATAGTAATGTATAGCAAAAAGAAAATCTTCAACAACATAACAATGACATTGGACTAGAATTAATCCTACTGTAACAATACAAATGATAATGTATCTTCAATACATTTCCAAAAATGACCATCTGCTTTGACATACTTCAACCATCAAGCTTCAGTCATTTGTTGTTAACCTATTGTAGCTTTGTAAAGGAACAATCTTCACAAAGTTTCAAGTGGCTTATTAGCAAGAATGACTATTCGACTGTTGTCTGAGATCCATACTGCTTTGATGGAAAAAGTCTTAGTAATCATGTAACAGGCTCATTGCTTCTGCAGCTTTGATGCGAACATCCGCAGAGCTGTCTTTCAACAGGAGTATTAAAGCTGAAAAGGAATAATAAGAATATAGATGTTTATAATGCCAGTGAAAAAATACAAAGATGACATACTATCAGGTACATGAAATATGATTTGACATTAAAAGGTCATGGTCAGTAATCTTTTCCATCACCAGGTGCACATGTGGTATAAATTTGGAAAGCCTGAACATAATTCTTCAAGAGATATTACATACACCCGCTATGTTAATTTTGCAAAGTAGCATGTCGTAGTAAGTAATCTTTAAACCGGATCTGGTCAGCAACCAGATCCCTCTGTGCTGTGAATTTAGAAAGTTAAGGCTAGCTATGATCCTGCAAAGAAAACTGAGCTTAAAGTACTGAATCTACATTTACCATATAATTTTGACTGAAAAAATTAGACAAGGTCAGTTATCTTCAATGGGCACCAGCAACAGCTGCATACTAACATCCTTCAAGATATAATGGGCAGACAAACAGCTGGATTTTTTCTATAAACTTACCTGCACAGACATGCTCCTTGGAAATAGTAGCATGCTTCTCTTTGATCAAATTCCCAAGCAAGAAACCTGAAATGAATATTCATGGTTTCAATAAAACTTTCCCACTGCATTTAGCTAATTAGGAAAGGATAATGAAAACAGTAGTGTTGAATGTGTAACTCAGATAAATAGGATTTAACGTTCTCCTCTGAATCTTACCTTCAATATAATACAGCCAGGCATAATAATAAAATATGGCACCAGTTTGTGGTACCAGTAAGAACAGCCTTCCAACAACATTATCACATCTCTTAAACTGTAGAAGAGGACTGATGTTACCTTATTCTTCATAAACTAACCTGCAAATATAGCTGAATTGCTTCTTATCTCTGACCAAATACTTTTGAAAAATGACACACATCCCATCACATAAAAATTGATCTTCTCTGGAAAATCTTGAATCTGTAATAAATGTGAAGAATCAGTCAGTAAACTTTTGTAACAAACTACTGTATGAGCAAAACTACTGATTTCATTGGATCAAAGTATTAAAACCTGTATCTAAGTCCAGCCAGAGGAGACTTGGGCAATCATAGAACCATTTGACTGATAGGACATTATTCACCTCAATGACCAGAGACATTGAACACATGACTCTTCACAAATGGTAAGTCAGATGACCAGGCAACTTTCCACTCATGACACGTAGCTAGATCCAAACGATATTCTATTTGTATTCAAATCTAATTGTCCACAACTTTTTACAATAACATGTTAGCAATAAAAAGAGTCTTTCAGTCAAAGTTTCAGATTTAATGGAGTTGAAACAGGGTCTGAAAGTGATTGAATTTTATTACAGACCTTAACATATGTTAAATTGGTAGGTGATTTGGTGAAATCCTCAAATTTTTGGATCAGATTCAAAATTCCACAAATACTTGTAATATTCACTTTCATAATCACTTCAATACTTGCACACCGTTGTCAAAATATCACCGGACTCTATAAAGAGGTAGAAACTTAATCAGTGTTATTAAAATATACTCACAATGAGTTTGGACAGGTCATTCATAAATTCTCCATAAAATAAATTAGCATCTTCCAGTAAATGCTTTTGAAATTTCTGGTTAATTTTATCCGAGCCAAGAAGAGGTCCCAGTAACCGCAGAGCATACTTGCTTGCCTGAAATAGACAAATAAAATTCTCTCCTCTGTAACCACGGATATATGAATAGGAACAAGCTGAGTAGCTAGCAGGTCCTCCGCCAAGTAGCCTGTTTGAGAGCATGCAGCATATATGCTTCCAATATCTACTTAAATATAACTTGGAAAGTGGATATGTGTATGTGTAAAGAGAGGTTTATCTGGAATTGTTGAGACAATTTGAGGAGGTTTGGGAAGCAGTAATGGGTAGTGTAACACTGGAATGTAAGTCTGCAGTTGTATATGGATTTGTGGATGGTGAGGTTTATAAATCGATGGGTGGAATAGATCAAGATATCGAGTTCACAACACAGATGGGTACAATATGGGTGAGTGAAATCCAAGATGGTCAATGGCAGCCATCTTGGATTACATACTACCTCAATGAAAATCAATACCAATGGCTGTCTAACTGATGTGAAGCACCCTCTCGAGTTTGAAGTCGATTGGTCAAATTGTTCTCGAGATATCACGTTCACAAGATCCGAGACGGATGGAATCCAATATGGTCAATGGCAGCCATCTTGGATTACGTACCTCAGTGAAAATCAATACCAATGGCCGTCTAATTGATGTGAAGCACATTCTCAAGTTTGAAGTCGATTGGTCGATTTGTATTCGAGATATCGCGTTCACAAGATGTGGGATGGACAGAATCCAATATGGTCAATGGCAGCCATCTTGGATTACGTACCTCAGTGAAAACCAATACCAAATGCCGTCTAACTGATGTGAAAAACCTTCCCGAGTTTGAAGTCGATTGGTTGATTTGTTCTTGAGATATCGCGTTCACAAGATGTGGAACATAGTGAATCCAATATGGTCCATGGCAGCCATCTTGGATTACGTACCTCAGTGAAAACCAATACCGATGGCCGTCTAACTGATGCGAAGCACGTTCTCAAGTTTGAAGTCGATTGGTCGAACTGTTCTCGAGATATCGCGTTCACAAGATGTGGGATGGACAAAATCCAATATGGTCAATGGCAGCCATCTTGGATTACGTACCTCAGTGAAAATCAATACCAATGGCCGTCTGACTGACGTTAAGAACCTTTTCAAGTTTGAAGTCGATTGGATGAATGGTTCTCGAGATATCGCGTTCACAAGATCTGGGACAGATGGAATCCAATATGGTCAATGGCAGCCATCTTGGACTACGTACCTCAGTGAAAATCAATACCAATGGCCGTCTGACTGATGTGAAGAACCTTCCCAAGCTTGAAGTTGATTGGTGGAATTGTTCTTGAGATATCGCGTTCACAAGATGTGGGACGGACGGACGGATGGAAGGACGAATGGAAGGACGGACGGCTAGCATTTCCAAGTCCTCCCACCACTTCGTGGCGGAGGACAATAAAAAAGAATTTTGAGAAATCAAATGATGAAGTATTGCAGTAATACATGAAGGCTGTCAAAGTTAGATGCTGTCAAAGTTAGATATACTATTCAAAGTGAACAAAATATGGACTGGGTTACTGTTAGTGCATGCTACCAAAGCAGAAGATGGGTAACTGCTGACATTTTGAATTCACTGCAATTTTGTTGCCTAATTCTGTATTGTAGAACATTCCTAACCAATTTTAAGAGCAAAACAACTCAAGTGGGTGTGGATGAATTTGATTAGACAGAGTGGGTACAAAAAACAACGGATGAAAAGTGGTGAATCTCACCTAAATTTAGAAAACATTTGAGAATATAATGGTTGACAACATGTCTTCTGCGTGAACAGCAATGCAATGCTCTGCCGGGTGGAGCCACCTAGAGGCAGATCACCATGAAAAACAGTCCGAAGCAGGATCTTAAGGCAAAGTACCCACTTGCCAAATTTGAAAAGAATCCGCTAAGTTTTTCAGAATTTTTTGTCCAGAAATGAAGTCGGGCATCAAGCAACAATAATCTGACTTGCGTACTGGTAATGATGCAGAGAGAGAGAGAGTTAAGTTATCGCAGTTAATTCAGATTGTAGAGACCAAATACAGATCCTCAGTGTTTTACCAATCTTGAACTTGCGATGACGCGATGCTACACCGTATAAGAGATTCAATAGTATGTATCCTCAGCAAATTTATGCAAGAATATGAATTGAATATTCGAAAGGCAATTCAGTTTTGACTGGGTATCACATACAATTGAGGATAACTGACAAGCTCATCTGTAAATCTGTCAGAAAGTAGATGCATACAACTGTAGGGAAGTAATCTTTTTGTTGTCATTGATAGCTGCTATACAATCAGTGAGGTACTTATCAGGCCTTTTGCCTCCATTTTAAAGTTATGAATGCTTTTGCATTATCTACACAGTCACACTGTTAAGATTTACTCAAATTATTTTTCAGGAAGAGATTTTAAAAATTGAGGCATGCTCATATGGTTTTTAATTTAAATTTTAAGAATCAAAACGTTCAAATCTTTTTTAGGATAACTTTATTAGTTATTAGAAAGAAAATTGAATTTTCACAAATCACTCCATTTAAATTAAAATAATTCTGTTGTAGTAATATTATTGAGCCAAACCCGATTTGGGGTCCCAAAACTTACCCTTAATTTTCAATAATATACATGTAAGATTAGTTTTGGATGATCCTACCTTCTTCACTTCAGGCTCAGGGTCATTGAGATGTAGAAGAAGGCTGACAAAATTGCTGTGGATCTGTTCCAGGAATGGAGCTTTGGATGGACCATCACCAAATCGGGACAGATCACCGAACAGGATAAAGGCCTGGGCTCTCACTGATGCCCTGTCCTTCATTAAAGAAACAAAAATGTATCCAGATTGTACAACACATCTCAACATCAGATAGTTGGGTTACAATTAAAATCATGGCTCACAGATAGTCTGAATGTTTGAAACCATTGTGCATGTAGAAGCCGAATCCACATCCCTGAGTTTAACCACAGACACACAATTTTCCCTGATTTCTGTTTGGCGATTTTCTGACCTTTTGACCTGCAAATGGTTAGCAGTTTTCCTTGACAAATGCACAAGTTAATTTGAAACTGAAGTTTTTGCAGAACAAAAGTTCAGAGACTGATAAATGGACATATATTAAAATCAATAGATTTCTCCTTTCAAATTGTCACAAGTTTAAATTTAAATCCACAACCCTGAACTCCAGTTACAGCACTGACAGCAGTTTTTAATGATTTTCTGATTTTTTGACCACAACATAAAGTGGGTTCTTCTCTGCCTCAGGAATAAGGTGTAAGCAGAATTTGGTATGTATCCTGGAACTAGAGATATTGCAACACTGATACAAATGTTGACAGATGGGTGGACAACTGACCGAACTCGCTACCATATTATCATGATTATAGGACCTCATCTCACAACAGGCTCACAAAAAAATGTCTGATCTTGGGAGTGCAACAGCAGTTTTGGGAACAGCCAAGGTATGGCTTTAGAAAATATATGCATATTGGGTTATTGTAAATATTTCACAAATAGGAGAGCAAGATTTACGTGGGTAGGAAGAGAGAGAGAGATAGATAGAAAATATATTTTAATGTCACGTTCAGCAATATTTCAGCAATATAGTCACTGGACAGAAAGATTTGTGGGTCCTATATATCTCACTTTTTCAAAATAGGGTCTGATTCTGAGAGCAACATTGATGAGAATAGCCCTGATATGGCTCTCGTCAATCTCACAGAGGACTTTGGAGAGTCCACTCATCGCCTCTAATGTTATGTCATCTTCGGGGTCCTCCTTGTCATCCATACCCGCCATCATGGCCGACAACACTGTCGTCGAATATTTCTGTACCTAAATATACAAAAATGAAAACCTGTTTTCAATACACTATTAAAGTGTGATACATGTACCAGTTGTCATAGATATATTTTCCCACCTTGAACTGTGCAAGACAGAGAAAGCACCCCCATATAATTTCCACTGGTATTGGTAATCTCTAACTGTATATTGTTTAGAAACAAAATTCCGAATTAGCCCCGGGTAGTGCCATCTACTGTCAGATGTGAATGGAATGCAATATTGAATCACAACTTGTAGACAGCTATTGGTTAAGCTTAATTCTCTCATTTATTGATCAGAAACACAATTCTACAATCCCCTCAGGTCTTCGGAGCGAAGAAGGACAGTTTTAGCAAATTGGAGTTTAGACATATTGACATGAGCTTTGTTTACTTCTTACTCTTGACTATATAATCAATTAATCTTTGCTTCATTGTTCATATATTGATGCAGTAAATAGCAATAAATATCTGTAAACATTTCGTCATCTCCCTAATTTTGTATTCCCCTTAACCATGCTAAGGAACAGCTGTTCGTTAAATAACTTTTCTCTGTCTGGTCAGTTGTTTACAAAGCTGTAAATGATAGGCCAGCTGCAAAAAAAGATACCATGCATGCACATGTTATTCAGGCAACACCTATTTAGTCATAATTGTGGGGTTAATGAAGTACCATATCCTCTTGAAGGAGATCACTAATCAGCTGTGGCACGATAGTCAAATATAACCAATGAGGCAAAGCAAATGAAGCAACTAGGGATAAATAGGATGGCACAACTGTCAGGAAATACACGATTTCAACATTGGATGATGTGTGGAAGTCATTAACAAAATGAAGTACGTCAAGAAATAAGCAGGATAAAAAACATGTTACCATGATAAGTGAACTACAATCATGTAGTACATGTATATGCCATGACTGGGAAACAAATTGACAAATCTCCTTTTATGCCCGATTCCTGATACAATCTAGTGATTGAATCCCTTATTCCCAATATTGATACAGGACTCCGGCATAAATTTGTGGTTCATAATTTGCCTCTCTTTCTGTAATCAATGATAAGCAGTCTATTACCGACCTGAAGTTGCCAAAATTATCATCTATGTAAGCGTAATGACATATATTTACCAGTTATCAATACTTCAGGATCTGCTTCATGTAGACATAGGAAAAACAGGAAAAGTATGAATCACAAATTTATGCTGGGATCATGGGTCCTGTCACTGCTATTGAGGGCAAATCTTTTTGTCTTTGCATTAACTTCAATAGACATTCAATTATCCTCCAAATATGGGGTCAAATTCAGATCAGACTCCCCCTCACACAAACCTCTTTTCACTGACAGAAATTAAATCATAGTTATCTTCTTACAACATCTGATTTCGAACCATTTTACTTCCGACTTTTGTTTCAGTAAAATAAATCCCCTCTATATTTCTGAACAGCAAAATGTTTTACCCTGTGACTGAATGTTCTACCCTGTGACTGAATGTTCTACCCTGTGATTGAATGCTCTACCCTGTGGTTGAATGTTCTACCCTGTGATTGAATGCTCAACCCTGTGACAAAATGTTCTACCCTGTGATTGAATGTTCTACTCTGTGATTGAATGTTCTACCCTGTGATTGAATGCTCAACCCTGTGACAAAATGTTCTACCCTGTGATGGAATGTTCTATCCTGTGATTGAATGTTCTATCCTGTGATTGAAAGTTCTACCCTGTGATTGAATGTTCTACCCTGTGACTGAATGTTCTACCCTGAGATTGAATGTTCTACCATGTGATTGAATGTTCCACCCTGTGATTGAAAGTTCTATCCTGTGATTGAATGTTCTACCCTGAGATGAGATTGAATGTTCTACCCTGAGATTGAATATTCTACCATGTGATTGAATGTTCCACCCTGTGATTGAAAGTTCTATCCTGTGATTGAATGTTCTACCCTGTGATTGAATGTTCTACCCTGTGACTGAATGTTCTACCGTGACTGAATGTTCTACCCTGAGATTGAATGTTCTACCATGTGATTGAATGTTCCACCCTGTGATTGAAAGTTCTATCCTGTGATTGAATGTTCTACCCTGTGACTGAATGTTTTACCCTGAGATTGAATGTTCTACCCTGAGATTGAATGTTCCACCATGTGATTGAATGTTCCACCCTGTGATTGAAAGTTCTATCCTGTGATTGAATGTTCTACCCTGTGACTGAATGTTCTACCCTGTGACTGAATGTTCTACCCTGTGATTTAATCATCAGAGAAGTTACGTCCTCCCAAAGTCAGAGTTTGTAACCTCTGAAAAACATGGTTTGTCTTTACGAGTTGAATTCTGGATGTGTTAAGGGGGATTTATACCCGAAAATCTGATTAATTAAATTTTCTAATCGCTGGTCAGTCTTTTGGGGATTTCTTCCTAAGGGTTTGGAGTATGGTCATAAAAATTTACCACTTATCAATCTAGACATGAGACAGATATTGAAAGAAAAATGAAAAAAAAAAAAAAAAAAAATCTTATTGACATTTATTTTGTACATAATTTCAGTCAATGGGACTGTCAATTAAGTAACAGAATCCCAAATGCAGCATCAAATTGATCTACAAGCATCAACCTAAATGAACTATTATTATCCCCATGCAGTACCAACATGATTCACAAAATAATTTTCAATATTAATTTTCCAGTTCATATTCTTGTATTTCTCAGGTGAATTCGACTAAATACTGGGCTAATATCAGTCTGGTTGTATTGTTTTACACTTGTAGCTCACTTTGACGCTACATTTGGGGTTCTTATACTGAGCTAGGTGAAGCCAGATTGACAGTCCCATTGACTAAAATTAAGCACAAAATAAAAGTAACAATTTTTCTTTTTTCATTTTCCTTCTTTCAGTATTCTTCTCATCTGTTGATTGACAAGTGGGTGAATTTTCTTGATATTGGGAAGAAATTTCCAAAAGAAAAACAAGGGGTGGTAAAATTTGATTAATCAGATTTTCGGGTATAAATCCTCCTTATTCAGTTAGAATGAACTGAATATATGCTGAACTATTTCAAAATGGAACATTTTACATCCTGTTGCAGTGATATCCTAGCCCATTTGTTAATGAAGGATGTTGATTGGCTGAGAGTCATGAGCACAAAGCTACGAACCGCATAAGATTTATAAAATGGATATATTTCTCCTGGAAGTCATCAAAACAATGTCAGTATGTATGTTTACAATTTAATACGGTGACAATAATCAGTTCCTTCAGGGATGAAGCAGGCCACCTATTGGTAGACATTTCACACATAGGCTTTACTTTAGACCCACTGTAGCGAAGCGACGGTTGGGTCTTATTTTAATTAGACTCTATCTGGCTTTGACTAGAGACAATTATAAGAAAAGATATACTTTTCTTGTTCTAAAACATTAAAATTTGCTTGTATTTACTCACTTCTTCTGAACTGATGCTGGAAATGTTACCCAGTCCTCTGATGCACAACATCCGCACTTGTTGTGATGAATCGACCAGTCTACCCAGAAGGCTGTTCATTAACAATTCAACAAGGGTTAAATGTCCGGCACACTTCTGGTTAATCATCTATTTAAAGAAGAACCAAATGTAAGATTGAAGACAATCAGTCCTATTCATTGATTAATGAAACACTGCAAATGAAAATCCAGAATGGTAGCAGGAACATTGCTGCAATCTACTGACTCCCTAACATTTATGGGCTATAGTCTGTCCATTTTAATTAGTTGTCTACTTTGGAGCTTGTCAAAAATCAGTAGATAAGTTTGCATAAATTCTCTTTTTCGCAGCGTGTAGAACAAACTGAACTCTACAAAATGACCACATGTACCATTTCTCCGTGACATCGATAATATATCACACTTGAAATAACTTTGTAATTCTCTCCATATAAAACTCTAGTACAGTTATTTCATGTTTCGGGCCTCAGTTACATAGGGAGACATCATAATGTATTCATGTTTACTAGCACAAAGGTCAACAATGCCGTGTACGGTCATAGAGGTGTGTCCGGTTCATCATTCGGCAATTTCACTGGGCATGGGATATAAGCAACACTCCAACGGGCCACCTGTTATTACTTAATACGGAATCAATGCCCTTTGTGCCACTAGGTATGAATACATTATGACGTCTCTCTATGTAATTGAGGCCTGGTACATGAAACAAATGTACTGAAGTTTTATATGGAGAGAATTACAAAGTTATTTCAAGCGTGCTATATTATCGATATGACAGAGAAATGATAGTCATTTTGTAGAGTTCAGTTTGTTCTACACGCTGCAAAAAAGAAAATTTATGCAGAGTTAATTACTGATTTTTGAAAAGATCCTAAGTAGACGACTAATTCAAATGGACAGACTTTAAATACCAACATTTTCAACGAGCAGCTACAAACTGTCAGTAATCCCTCTAATAATTCAATCCTCCCACCAAAAAAAACAAATAACATGGACAAAATTCAGTGGTGGTTCTAGTAAATTTGATCACTCTCTAAAATCATTGAGATAAAGAAGAAGTAATAGATTATATGCATGATTTTGAACCATTTTGTCAACTTCTTGTTCTAAGAAATTTGATCACCTCCAGATTTCATGGTGGGAAATTCCACTTCCTGTGATTGAATTATTAGAGGGATTATACCGTAGTGTCAACAGAAGAATTGATGACTGGATGACCAGTAATTTCTAGGACTCCCTTGGGGCCTTGAAAAAAGTCAGATATTAAATCAAAAGTAAGATATTAAATCAATCAAAAAGTCTGTAGAATCACTGTTGGTACTGATTGAATTTTGTCGACAAATTTGGTGGGAGATTTAATAGACCATTTGTGGGTTTATTGATTATGAGTGATGGTCATGCACCAGTAAATACAGTCGGTGAAGATGCAGGCTCTAGTCTAAACTGGGCATGCTTCCCATAAGGGCCCAGGATAACAGGAAAATTGCGAATCGATGCTGATTATATGAAAACAGAAGGAAAGATACGAAATAAAATTGTCATATACCGAACTACTATTTGTTCACATTATCTCATCATGTGTTAAATAGTTACTTCTTCCAGTTGTTTTTGAATAAACACGTATTTGCTCATCTCTTCAGTTGTTTAACCTAGGCCTTATATGGAGTAGGTGCCCGGTTTATGGCCAGCATCTTCGCCTGACTGTACACTGGTGCGTGACCATCACTGATGATTGCTAAAGTGACAAATTGTCTACTGTACCCTATTTCTTCTAATTTTTCGAACAGCATTTTTAGACTTAGAAGCAGAAAAAATACATCTTTATGTCATTGCGGAGGCGATATACTGTGACATGGAAATGTTATTTATCCCAATCGCTGGTGTAATTTGTAGAATGTTTGCAGAATTTCTCTCCACAGTAGCCTGAAGTTAAGTTTTGCCGTCTGAATAATTAGAAGAAATAGGGTAATAGGGTGATTGATTAACACAGGATTTACCGTACACTAGGAAATTCAATATATCTTTACACACATGTAAAATGGTGATCTATTTATCAGTCCCATCATATAATAAATATACAGGACATGATAAAACATCAACTGAGGGCACGGTCAGTCCAGTGCATGGTTAACATTTCGGAATCTTACCAATGCGGCATGGGTTCGATTGCGCACGGTGTTGACTGGGTCGTATGTGAGATTGAGTCTCTGGTCCCAGGCAGTGCTCGTGGGTTTCCCTCTGGGCACTGCGGCTTTCCTCCCACAACGAAAACCAGATGTATGATCATGATATAATGTTTCTGTGTATGAATGTACTCGGCCCAGTGAAAGATTGGCTTATAGCTAAACTGTCTACCGAGGGGGAAAAAAGTTCATTATTATTATATTACCTCTGCAAAGAAGGCGGCAGATACAACCCGCTGAGGATCGTATAAGCTGGAGAGAACAGAGGTCAAGGATGCCACTATCTGAGGCACTTGCTGTTGTTGTGTTGTGGCAACAGCCCTGTAACAAATATGTAACAGAGGAACAATTAATTGATTTTAACCAAAATTTGAATATCCTATTCATGTCCATAAAATATTGTGACAATCAAGGGAACTTGCAGATATAGAATATAGAATTTTGGAGTCTCTCGATCAATTGAAATACCTGTTTGAAAAAATTGTTCGGAGTACAAAAAAAATTCTTTTATATATTTCAATGGGTTTTTTTTCCTATTATGAGGCACATAGTTTTAGGGTCTCACAGTGTTACTCTGGGTGTATAATTCCTAAATGGGGCGCACCAAAGAGAGTCCTCACCAGATGGACACCTCTTTCATGGACTTAGTTACCTGGATAAGATGGTGATACCCTCAGCGTACTGCATGTCATCCTCAAACATTTCCCAGGCACATTCATTGTCCAAAATCTCAAGGATACCTTCAGTATGTGTCCTCTCAAGGAACCCACGGAATGCCGTCACTGCCAAGCTGAAGTGGGCAACAATTTAATTTGAGTTGAATCAATGCTTTGTAAATATCAATGTGTAAGGTGATGTTAGAACTGAAGAAATACAAACCATAAATGAGAGTAAAGACCAGAAAGGCATGCTCGGCGGGTGGGTGTGCAGAAAATAGGAACTTTCGGTTCTATATATTATAATTACTTGAATGCTTCAGCCCTCATAGACATGAAACTCAGTCCAAGTTTTTTACTGTGAGGCTAAATGCCTTAAATACTTCAAATCGACTACATTTCAAATCACACCCCTTATGTTAATGAGGCACATTGATTGACTGGCACATGTGCTGTTGACTTTGCTAATGTGGAGCATTTTTCAAAAGTGTGCAACTGTTGTTTTTGATTGACGTGCCCCATATATTTTTAACCACATGGCCTTGTCAATGTCAGTTGCAGATTGATATGATTTGGCAAAACTGATTCTCAGCCACCGGGATTGATGGACTGTGCAAGTTGGCATGTCTGTTATTGGCAATGAATGGGATCAAACTTCATTCACAGTTTGGAGGTTGAGAGAAATAGGGTAACTTTTTACAAAGGAAGTATTCTGTAATATTCCAAAACATCATAATTTCATATTTTACTTTATATTTTTCAAGATGAAAAGCTGGAATACAGGAAAGGTGTCAAGCTTTCCATCTTTCTACTGTCAAAATTCTTTTTTTTGTTGATATTTTGTAATACTTAAAATTATGTGTGCTTCTGCTACTAAGATGAACTGATGTTTTATTGAAGTGTGTTCCAAACACCTAAGCAAATTATTAAAATAAATTGTGTTTCTTCGAGAATTAGCAACCGCAGCCCATGGAATTCAAAGTAGGCCTGCACATTTAACCAGATTTTATGATATTTAACACTAGGGAAGGCACGATGTAAATTTTAATACAGATATATGTATAATTTTGACAACATGCAACACGATTAGGGTATTGGTATACTCAGAGTTTGGTCACAATTCATAGCCTAGAACTGGACATATCACACAGAGAACTCAAGTTAACAGACAGGAGGACAGAAACATCTCTGAATCATGGATTTCTTCTCTGTCATGAGTTTCAGGTGTACCTGGAATTTGATCAAATTCTTCAGCTCTGAACTGGAGTGTATAGCATGAACATCAATACTTTTATCCATTTCATGGTATTCAGGCAAGACTGACATGGATGATCTTGGACCTGATCTCCACATCACATGCGTGCGTCACATCACATAGTCGTGCGTCATGATGGGCTTTGTCCACCAGGTGATAATTGCAGTTTTGAGGCAACAGAAAATGAACTCTTGCCATGACGATATGATCAGTAAGGTGATAACGAAGCAAGAGACTCCAGTGAGAAAGTGTATAAAGAGAACATGTTACACAGTCAGAAAATCAAATGATCAGCTTCTTCCAGTTGTGACCCTCCAAACCTTTCCATTGTCGAGTCTCCAGTCAAACATCTCACAGCTCAAGTCGGGTAAGAATTATTTTCTTCCTTAAACTCTTTGCCCCATGATGACGCCATTTGACGCCCCTTTCTAAACCATACAGGCTTTTCTAGGCTGCCCCATAGACCTTTTCGATGATCACCTGTAAATTGTCAGGTACAAATCTATTGGAGGGCTGGGGTCAAAGGTTTATTAATTTTTTTTATTACTTTTACAGTGACCAATAATTTAGCATGTTTAATAATTTCTGAAATAAAATATTATAAGGCGTCAAATGGCATCATCATGGACTAGGAAGGGGCGTCAAATGGCGTCACCATGGGGCAATGGTAGTAAGCCTCCATGGGGCAAAGAGGAGAATTACAGTCATCAGAGGGGTACTGAATGTTCACTGTCTGCTACCTACTATTTTTGTGGGAGGCCCATTGGCCGAGTGGTTTAGATCGCTGACATATAGTGCTGGCGATTAGTTGTCTTACT
>JAVTVY010001099.1:0-35856 GCA_036873755.1 Hanleya hanleyi
AGACTACGACGGGCTTTACGTCAGCAGTATGTCGACTTACTGAGCCATATGAAATTGTTGGATAAGGACCCAGTCCATATGGAAATTGAAAGAACAGCGTCGATGTTGAAAACCTCGGGCATGAACTGGAAAGCGGCGTATGTCAGAGCAATAGCACAAAAGAAACATTTGTTCGAACGCATCATTAAACAACGTTAAAGCATTAAGAAAATGTGTTAAAGCGTTGAGACGAGCGTTAAGGCGTAACGACGGGCGTTGACGGGCGTCACTGCATTTCGATGAATTGATGTCAATTCCATGAAATCAGAGTTTCTGAGCTAATTCACCAGGGCGTTGAAGCGTTGAGCTAAGCGTTGATGGGCGTTACTGTCTATAAAAGCGAGCGTATTCCCAAAACACGCACAGTCGACGTTCAACCGTCAGCATGGCTTATACTTGTTCTGAGTGTGAACGCACGTTCACCAGACATTACGATATGATGCGACACCAGAAAAATATACATGGGACTGAAGACGCCGAGGAGCCCGTTGAGGCAGATACTGATGCAGAGATTGATGAGAGTGCATCGACTGATACCGAATCCAAGATGGCTGACAGTCTATCTACTGATATGGAGAGCTTGACCTCAGAGAATCAGCCTTCATCCCAGGAAAGTGAGGCAGAACCTACCTTCTGGGATCGTATTGTGACAGCAGCTATTAATACTCACGCTGAAGCGATCGAGGACGCCGGAGAGGATAATTTACAACAGACGTACACCCAAATGCGCCCCCGCATCAGGAAAACAACCATGGCGATCTATGAACAGTATACCTTACTACCGCTTGAAATGAAAGGGGACCCCACGCACAGGTCCATCATGAAGACCAAGCGTCACTTGGAAGAGTATATGGGTTTACCACCCACCGAGGCCCTGGAAAATGCGATTAGAATGCGCAAACAACTGTTTCAGGACATGCTGCCCGATGAATATCCAGGCCTGCCTGACGATGATTAGAACAAACGGTTCAGAGCGAACATGGCCGAAGACGGAACTCTCTGAAATGGCGACTTTTGATTGGACAAGAATACATCTAACGGGCAAGAACGAACATGCCATGCAAATGGCGGTCTCTGATTGGACAAGAGTCTTTCTTGAATTGTAAACATACCCAACGCGGCTCCCCCAGCGTGGGTATGTTATGATGGAGGGGAAAATAAACTATATGAAAAAAAAATTGTTGTTTTTGTTGTTCTCTCATGTGTCATCCTTGTTGTTGTTGTTGTTCTCTCTCCGGTCTATATCATGGTGTTATGCTAGAGCGTTAAGGCGTAACTATGAGCCTTGACGGGCGTCACTGCATTTCCAATGAATTAATGACAATTCCATGAAAATCAGAGCTTTTGGGCTAATTCACCAGGGCGTTGAATCGTTGAGCTTGGCGTTGGCGGGCGTTGCTACAAGATGACACCTCACACGACGCATTCGGACTAAGGATGATCCCTCTCTACACCAAATACCTTCCTTCACTGCCCCATTCATGTACTGCCCGAAAATGGCCACTTTCGCTACTACTCGTACCGATGACGTCACTGATGACGTCACAGATGACGGGAACATCCCTCAAATCGGAATGTACACCCCGAGAACTACAAGATGACACCTGACACAACGCATTCGAACCGTGAATAGCCCATCTCGACCCCAAATACCTTCCTTCACTGCCCCAAAATGGCCACTTTACTTACTACAACCAACTGCGCATGCGCAGATTAACGCGACTTGCATTCAAAAACACACCATTCTGACTCTACCCCACACAAGCTTCACTTTGACACCTCACACGACCCATTCGAACCGTGAATAACCCATCTCTATCCCAAACACACCCCAACATAACACCCAAAATGCCTGTTTTCTATACTACGGCCAGACTGCGCATGCGCAGACTATTGGACACGGACGGACCATTAGCCCAGTCGGATGCTACTCCACGAGAGCTTCAAAATAAGACCTCAACCGACCTCATAGGATCATTAGGGGCTCACCTAGACTCCAACATGTCCACCCCGTAGAACACGATAGCCGGGGTCTCGAAGTTAAGCGGTGAAATTTGTTGAAGAAGTCACTGCGCGCATGCGTAGTGGATAAATAGCGCTCGGTGGACGTTTTGGGGCCGAGAGTGGCCACTAATTTTTCGATTGGGCCGAGTGAGGTATCAATGTGAAGAGCTCGTGAGGGAGCATCCGATTGGATGGGTTAGACATAGAACTGAAGTCATTCTGCGCATGAGCAGTAGACAAAAGAGTAGGGAAATAGAGGTTTTGGGACCGAGGTGGGCCCCTAGTGGACCGATTGGGTCGAGTGAGGTGTCAAAATGAAACGCTCCTCCAGGTAATGGGTGGGTGCATGTACACTTAGGATTTATCCCGGAAATATAAAAAGCCGAACACGGACTTTACCCCTAAATAGGGAATTGCAAGCGTCTGGTCCCCTATCAACCATGTCCAAAAGGGTAAATATCGATCCCCGGCTTATCGGGACCTACCGGCAGAGGCAGGGTGGGTGAATGGGTGTATGTAAATTGAGGATTGGAGTTGAACCTATAAAATACGGAACACGGACTTTATCCCTAAAATAGGAAAAAACTCTCAACCACGTGTAGTGGTTTCACCACAGAGGGTATTCGAAAGAGGACGCAGCAATTTTAGCCCATAACAGATTGGCACCCAGACTATGACAGCAGTATGGCGACCTCGTGACCCATATGAAATTGTTGGACAAGGACCCGGTCCATATGGAAATCGTAAGAACAGCGTCGATGTGGGGATGAACTGGAAAGCGGCGTATGCCATAGCAATAGCACAAAAGAAACTTTTATTTGGACGCATCATTAAGACCAAAAGCGTCCCACTATAAATAGACCACACGGCACCATCTTTCTCATTTCACCATGAGCACTATGGGGTCCACCTTGTATGGACCGAACAACGAGGATATTCTAGCCGAAGCGTTACGTCAAGCCAATGTCGATGCTATTATTGATACAGCTCAAGGTGGAACCAACCTTTCAGCACCAACGTATGCGTTGTCATCTTATCACGCTCATAGATGACATCCAATGGGTGACACGGGTATGTCTTCTGCTGCATAAGAAACAGATAGTACCCAAAGAGTTCACCAACCCAACTACCCGTGCCCAGAATCTGCGGACCCTGGATGAGGCATTTCAAACCTTTATGGAGACGCAGCTGGAGACGAGAAATTATCTTCTTCAACCCCAACATAACGATATCCGTCCATAGATGATCGACAATGCATAAGGCGTTGAGATAGGACGTTAAGGTGTTGAGACGGGCGTTAAGGCGTGACGACTGGCGTTGATGGGCGTCACCGCATTTCGATGAATTAGTGTCAATTCCATGAAAATCATATCTTCTGAGGTAGTTCACCAGGGCTTTAAAGCCTTAAGCTAAGCGTTGACGGGCGTTACTGTCTATAAAAACAAGTGTATTCCCAAAACGTTTCTCTGAATGCGAACCTACGTTCACCAGACATTACGATATGATGAGACCCGATAAACATTTACATGGGATTGAAGACTCCGAGGAGTCCATTGGGGCGGATGCTGATACAGAGACTGCTGAGAGTTCACCGACTGATACCGAAACCGAGACTGCTGAGACTCTTATCTACTGATACGGAGAGCTCGACCTCAGATAGTCAGCCTACATCCCAGGAAAGCGAGGCAGAACCTACCTTCTGGGATCGTATTGTGCATGAAGCTATTCATAGTTATGCTGCGGTAATCGAAGACGGCAGACAGGATAACTTACAACAGGCGTACACCGAAATGCGCATCTGCATCAGGAAAACAGCCATGGCCAAGGTATAGCCTGCTGCCGCTTGAAATGAAAGGCGACCCCACGCACAGGTCCATCATGAAGACCAAGCGTCACTTGGGAGAGGATATGGGGTTACCACCCACCAAGGCCTTGGAAAATGTGACCAGAATGCGCAAACGACTGTTTGAGGATATATTGCCTCCACGGTATCCTGGCATGCCCGACGATGCTTAGGTCACACCGAGCAAAGATGGAACTTTCTGAAAGGAGAGCTTCTGATTGGACAAGCGCAGTCGGGAATACATCTAACGACCAAGAACGAATATGACAGATACAGAGCCAAATGGCGGCTTCTGAATGGACAAGAGCCTACTTGAATTGTAAACATACCAAACGCGGCTTACCCAGCGTGGGTATGGTGTAACATTGGGGAGAATAAAATGATTGAGTCATTTACATCTGACGATGATACAGCTCACCAAACTCCAATGTACGAGTTGTCACAGCGAAACAGCTCACCAATTACCAGTATACGAGTTGTCAGAGCATTTCCATCATAGCTCTTGGTTCTTGGTATGTGCTTTAGAATAGGTTTACCAGAAGACTATTCTGTGAAGTCATGTGACGCAGTCAGTATGTCGGCGCCGCTTCCCGCTTCCCTTATACGTGTTGTAATATTTTCCTGTATATGGCGAGATTCTGCTGGTGGACTTTCGTCCCCGAGGCCCGCCCCCTGTACAGACCTTTTGGTCTTTCATATATGTTGGCATTTGTGGGAAGTTGATGCTGGGTCGACATCGGGTCTTACAGACTAGTCTTTTGTGTTAATTGCCGTCATTTACATCTGACGATGATACAGCTCACCAATCTCCGATGTACGAGTTGTCACAGCGAAACAGCTCACCAATTACCAGTATACGAGTTGTCAGAGCATTTCCATCAAAGCTCTCTAGATTTGTATTTAATACCGCTTATGCCGGTGCTAGGGGCCGTGTGGTCATATCATCCAAGTTGCCACATGAACAGGTACAACAAAAGCGTACCTGAGATACAACACATATCACGAATCGTTAGATTCTTGGTATGTGCTTTAGAATAGGTTTACTAGAAGACTATTCTGTGAAGTCATGCGACGCAGTCAGTATGTCGGCACCTCTTCCCACTTCCCTTATATGTGTTGTAATCTCATCCTTGTTATTGTTGTTCTCTCATCTGTCTACATCATGGTGTGAAGGCGTTATGCTAGGGCGTTAAGATGTTCAGATGAAGCGCTAAGGCGTTAAGATAGGGCGTTAAGGCGTTACGATAAGGTGTTGACGGCGTCACTGTAGTTCGAGGAATTAGCGGCAATTCCATGAAAATTATATCTTCTGAACTACTTCACCAGGGCGTCCATGCGTTAACACGGGCGTTGGGCACGCTTCATGGGCGTTGGGCACGCCTCACCCACTCACTCACTCACTCACTCACCCACTCACTATCGTTAGCGCGTCCATGCTTATAGACGAGCATTGGCACACCTCACGGGCGCTGGGCACGCCTCACTCACTCACTCACTTCCTCATTCCCTCACTCCCTCACTCAATCTCTCACTATGGGAGTTCATTTGGACCATTTTGGCCCCAAAATATCCATGATTCGCCATGGTTTAGGTGTAAAGTCCGTGTTCCGCTTTTTATAGGTTCGACCCCAATCCAAATTTTGCATGCACTCATTATCCCACACTTCCTCTCTCGGCAGGCTCCGATAAGCCGGAGACCGATATTAGCCCCACTACACGTGGTTGATAGCAGTTTTTCCTCTATTTGACGGGTGTTCCGCATTTTATAGGTTCGACTCCAATCCTCAATTTACATACACCCACTCACCCACCCTGTAGGCCCTGATAAACCGGGGATCGATATTAGCCCTTTTCGACATGGTTGGTAGGGGTAAAGTCCGTGTTCCGCTTGTTATATTTTCGGGATAAATCCTAATTTTACATGCACCCCACCCCATGACTTGATCGCCCTGAAGGAGCGCTCCACTTTAACACCTCACTCGACCCAATCGGTCCACTAAGGGCCCACCTCGGTCCCAAAACGTCTATTCCCATACTCTTTTGTCTACTGAGCATGCGCAGAATGAGGTCAGTTCCACGTCTCGCCCATCCCGTCGGATGCTCCCTCAAACACATTAATACCTCACTCGACCCAATCGGACCACCAGTGGCCCACCTCGGTCCAAAAACGTCTATTTCCATACAACAGTATGTTCGTTATTTTGGGATAACACTATCTTAGAATAGCACAAAATTCTAGTGCTGAAAATTTGGTCGAGTCCCGTGTGGGATTCGAACCAGCGACCCCAGAGTCAGGCACCTATTCGCCAGCACTGTATGTCGGCGATCTAAACCACTCGGCCAAAGGGTCTCCCACAAAAATAGGAGGTAGCAGACCGGTAGTCTTGAAAGCGGACATACAGTACCCCTCTGATGATCGTAGTGACACAGCTCCCACAGCTGAATAGATATATTTTTTATCATTTAGAAAGTGATCGTATAACAGTATTTTCGATATTTTGGGATAACACTATCTTAGAATAGCACAAATTCTAGTGCTGAAAATTTGTTCGAGTCCCGTGCGGGATTCGAACCAGCGACCCCAGAGTGAGGCACCTAATCGCCAATGTTGAGTGACAAACACCATTACCCATTGATAGTCTTGAAAAGCCAATCAGCTTGATGATCGTAATGACACAGCTCCCACAGCTGAATAGATATATTTTTTTATCATTTAGAAAGTGATCGTATAACAGTATTTTCGTTATTTTGGGATAACACTATCTTATAGCGCGGCTCTGTCGTGAGTTCCGCAGCGGATATTTCCGACCAGTGAGGTATTTGAATGTGTTGTATGTCGAGGATCTACACTTCGGTTACGGGCCTCCCACAAATATAGGAGGTAGCAGACCGGTAGTCTTGAAAGCGAACATACAGTACCCCTCTGATGATCGTAAAGACACAGCTCCCACAGCTGACTCTGGGGTCGCTGGTTCGAATCCCGCGCGGGACCAAATTTTCAGCACTAGAATTTGTGCTATTCTAAGACAGTGTTATCCCAAAATAACGAAAATACTGTTATACGATCACTTTCTAAATGATAAAAAATATATTTATTCAGCTGTGGGAGCTGTGTCATTACGATCATCAGAGGGGTACTGTATGTTCGCTTTCAAGACTACCGGTCTGCTACCTCCTATTTTTTGTGGGAGGCCCGTTGGCCGAGTGGTTTAGATCGCCGACATACAGTGCTGGCGATTAGGTGCCTCACTCTGGGGTCGCTGGTTCGAATCCCGCACGGGACTCGACCAAATTTTCAGCACTAGAATTTGTGCTATTCTAAGATAGTGTTATCCCAAAATAACGAAAATACTGTTATACGATCACTTTCTAAATGATAAAAATATATCTATTCAGCTTTGGGAGCTGTGTCATTACGATCATCAGAGGGGTACTGTATGTTCGCTTTCAAGACTACCGGTCTGCTACCTCCTATTTTTGTGGGAGTCCCGTTGGCCGAGTGGTTTAGATCGCCGACATGAAGGGCTGGCGATTAGGTGCCTGACTCTGGGGTCGCTGGTTCGAATCCCGCACGGGACTCGACCAAATCCTCAGCACTAGAATTTGTGCTATTCTAAGATAGTGTTATCCCAAAATAACGAAAATACTGTTATACGATCACTTTCTAAATGATAAAAAATATATTTCCATACACTTTGTCTACTGCGCATGCACAGAATGACGGCAGTTCTGCGTCTCACCCATCCAGTCGGATACTCCCTCGCGAGTTCTTCACACTGATACCTCACTCGGCCCAATCGGACCACTAGGGGCCCCTCTCGTTCCGAAAACGTCAATTCAGCGCTATTTACCCACTACGCATGCGCACAGTGACTTTTTCAAAAAAATTCACCGCTTAACTTCGAGACCCCTCCAATCGTGTTCTACGTGGTGAAACGTGAAAAACAAGATCCCACAACACATACCTCAATGAGCATGTGTGGGTTTCCCATTAGGTTCAACATTGCCCACTGAGCCAGTATGGGCCTATCCAGACCTCCGTGAACGTTTCAAAAAATTTCACCGCTTAGCTTATAGACCCCTCCCATTGTGTTCTACAGCTCGAGACGAAGAAAACAAGATCCGACAAAACATAGTAAAATCCACAAGAAAAAAAAATGACCACCACTATACCCCATACAGGCATTCGGCGTATAGATGCAAATGTGCGAATCAGGGGAGATGACCCGGAATTTGCGCCACAGTGGGATCGCCCAGTCAGGGTTATCTTCCTTGCCTCCAGAGGGCAGCGCGATCGATGTCGTGATGTCAAAAGGGAATATCCACAGCCAGCGCCGCCATTTTGTGTGTTTATTTTTTGCGAAGATATACTGGACGCTAAACGTTCGACCCTGAGGTCGCACTGATGCTAGACTGGTCATAATAACATCGTACAACACCTTTAGGTGATGTTTATTACTATAAGTCTTCCCATGGTTTCATGTATTTTATTTTCGTGCCAATACGGTTTTGGGGGAACCTGTATGGCTATGACGAGAGTTCCCCACTTGCCATTTATGCTGGGCATAGTGCTGGCGATATTGTCGGGGACCCTGTTCCATGCATTCCATTGACGCACACTGTGACTGACCCTCGTATATATGGCAAGGTGAAATTGAGTCAGATTGCCCTGGTGGCAAAAGCTGGATCTAGGTGGAGATAACTCCGGGCTGTCACGTGACCGAATGTGACGTCATAGTGACGTAAATTTGATAAGTAGTGAAAGAGCATCTGGGAGCCGATTTAGCGGCAGATGGCCGCCAGGGGGGGCGCCACCAGTTTTGTGACGTCACTTCCGGTTCCGGCACGTGACCGGAAGTGACCTTAGACCTCTGCGCATCACTATTAATATCCGGTATTGTGCGCATGCGCAGGGGTCAAAGGTCACTTCCGGTCACGTGACCGGAACCGAACGTGACGTCACAAGACTGGTGGCGCCCCCTGGCGGCCATCTGCCGCTGAATCGGCTCCCAGATGCTGTATTTTTACCACTTTCATACGACATCCGCCTTTCTTTTTCGATAAAAACGCGGAAACGGCCGCGTTCGGCACCCACAACTTAAATAATTCAATTTACGCATCGACGAATTGATCTTTTCTTGTAGAGGAGCAAGAAGTTGAATTTGATCACCAATGTTTTAGTCGGGGGGAAGAGTTTCCTCTTCGATTTCGATTCTACGTTGATTTTTTTACGAGCGTTGATCAGCATTAATTACAAAACTTGATTTCAAATGCTCCAGATGTATAGGTTCACCAGATAGGGAATATCACTGCTTTATTTATTAGATTCTTATGCCGATATTTCAACCAATGTTTATTGTTTTATCCCATATACAATAAAACACATCTTTTTTATAGGTCTATCTTTCTATCTTATCTGTGTAATCTCTGTGGTATGCCGCTGGCCCCTAATATTCATGAACCCGCCTGATAATAACTGAGGGGCGAGCTCTCTTGTGTTGGAGGTACGATTATCACCGTAGGAATATGCATGCTTATGAGACCTGCGCAGTCATGTACTTCGCTCCTTCGCTCTACCGCCATCGCTCTATCACTCTATCGGCATCGCTCTATCGTCCTATCGCCATAGCTCTATTGCTCTATCGCCATCGCTCTATCGCTCTATCGCCATAGCTTTATCGCTCTATCGCCATCGCTCTATCGCTCTATTGCCATAGCTCTATCGCTTTATCGCCATCGCTCTATCGTCGTCGCCCTATCGCTATATCGCCATCGCTCTATCGGTCTGTTTTTGACGTACGATGGCGAAGTGACGATGGCCCCTCTCGGCCATCATAAAAATGTTTTGACCATCAGTATCTTAAATACTTAAAAAATTCAAGCAAACCGAGCACGCCAAGAAGGCATTTTCTTTCAATTTGACATCTCTTGTCTGAAAAATAAAATTAGCCAGTTTGGTGTCAGTCAAATCTCATTTTCAACAGATAACATCGCCGGAGCTAATTTTTCAGTAGAACGTGCTTGTTAAATCATTTTTATGGGGGAACCCTCGTGATTGTGCCGGCGGGAAAATGTCAGAGATGAGCCGAATGAAATAACGAGAAGAGCAAAATATGGACCAAACTTTGTAACGGTATAGAATAAAGTTACGGCTCTTTACTCTCCATGCATTGATGGACAGATAATATCTGTTAATATGATAGTTTGGAAGTAAACTACGCAGTGATATTACCTGAGGCTGAAATTAACAAGCCAAAAATAAAGTTCGAGGAAGGGACGATACCGCCATGAGATACCTGACTCCGATTAACTGTATTTTAAACAAAATATATAGTACTAATCGCAATCGTTCAAGCAAGACAAAAAATGAGAGATCCTATGATGTAAAACGTCATTGTAAACATCGTTATTCTCCCAGGAGACAAGGCCCCAACAATATAATATTTACACGTAAATATTACTATGACCAGGTTCTGTTCAAGGAGTTGAGTATAGCTATTTCACCTGCTTCTGTATCTACATACTCATTCACCGGGATTAAAGTGGAAGATATAATCCACAAATAATCAGTTGCTCAAGCTATCTTCTCTTCTACCATTCATACCTATATACCAACATTGCACTGGACCCCCAAAATGCATAAACCAACATACAAAGCTAGATTTCTATCGGGTTCCAGAAGTTGTACAACTAAACCTATGTCTACATTCATGACATTGTTGACAAAAGCCCTGTAAGCAGTTGAACGAAACACTGGAAATAAGTTGGCCCTTGGCATGAAACTGGTCACGATCAATTTGGATCCATATTGGGTTGGCTGGGGCCTCCACCCGTGGAACCCAAACACGGGGAAATTCAGATGTGTGCGGCGATATGGGGTTTGGGGGCGTGGCGGAGTGAGGGGAGGGTGAGGGCAGATTTCCGCACTTAAAGAAGGGCATATCATCAAACTGAGTATGCTCTGTAGCTTATGTTTAAGAAATCCCCATCCTGAACGAAGCTTCGATCTACTGTACTACATTGTACTACAGCGAATTCTTTTCACAATGGATGATCATGAGCTCTCTTAAATTGTCAGTTCCGATTCTGGGCTATGCATATTTTATGTAATGCGTGGGCCCATTGTTTCAGAAAAAAAGATCTTGCAAAGCATATGTAGATACGTGGTTACTCTAAAAAAATTACACTATATAAAGAGTCGGTTTTGACAATTAGTGCTTTAGTCCTCCCCAACAACAATATAACGAGCATACAGATATGACACATGATAATTGTTACGGACAATACTCTAACCATGCTTCTGGATAGTTCGATGAACCATTATGTCCTCCTCTTTTGGGGGGCTGGCATCTAGAAATCACTTTGTCCGTCCGTCCGTCCGTCCGTATGATCAACATTTTCCGGAATGATATCTACCGTTATTCCGTGGTCAGATGAAGTCGTCATTTTTTAAATCGATTTTTCAAATAAATTTCATGGGATAATTAACATCACTTGGATGACTTTGGTAAGGTAGGCTAAATTAGGTATTAGTTGTATTTATTCCATGAGTACACACACTAATAATATCGATCAACTGAAACATGAGTAGTGTGACTAACGTCACAGGACCTACGAAGTAGGGCGAAGAAGATGCCTTGGGGGTCCAAACGTAATGCTATAGGTCACCTAGATGACTTGGGGTCCAAGCGTAATGTTATAGGTCACTTAAGTGGTCAAATTTTCATCAAAAGTAGCTCAGCTCAGAACTTGCTGGTAAAAGTCCCCTAATCCACGTTCATGCCAAAAATCAAGGTTCTAATGTCAACGGTTCTCCTTATTTTCCCGACGAAATGATTCGGATGGACTCACTGACTACCGGACAATTTGTAAATGAGAGCCTACTGGCCTAGCTATTAGGAATAAAGTGAATAAATAGTAAGTTGTAAATTCATTGAATAGTTTATTTTGTTATCATGCAAATTCACAAAGACATTCTCTACTTGCTTCTGATAGGGCATATCTGAAAACTGAAGAAAATACAAATAGGTTGAGTTAGTAAAATGCAAAAAAAACGGTCTAGCAAACTAGTGAAGTTATTGCCCAGGTTTTTATCTAGAATACTCTTAAATGCTGGACTATACCAGGATAATAGCAATATCGTTATATTAAGCGGAATCACATCGATGCAATTCTACAACTTGAATATTCAGGAGTTCACGAAGAAGCTGTATCACGATCATTTATAATCTTCTCTGGGTTTACGGTAATAATATTAGCGTTAGCTTGACACATGTATACTTTTTGCATAAGATACCCTTGAAATTGTGAAATAACCCTTCTTAATCATATAATATAAATATTGTGTGGGTAGCACAAGCAATATGTGGAAACGAAGAGATTACATATTTAGTTTACCTTTTGTAATGGGGAGTTGATGAGGTACTCCTACGACTCTATCCGGAAAATGGGGGCCGGTCTAACCCGTCCGATTCTTGAAGTTGATCGTTATGCACGGGCTTAGGCGCTGAAATTTACAGCATCATTTAACGTTTTTCATGGTGGAAGTCATTTTAACTACGGTCATCCGTAGAACGTTTTGGTGAACATCAAATAGACTACATCACATTATTGAAACATGAGCAGTGTGACTAACGTCACAGGACTTGCGAAGTAGGGTAAGCATTAGGGTTCCGATGCGAACTCAACTCTTGGAAATCCCCACCCCCAGTTGAAATCCTGTCTATATTAAGATGAGCACTGCCCAAGTCAGAATCACCAGTGATTTTCATCAAAATCACCAGAAATTTTCATCAAAGTAGGTCAGCTCAGAACTTGCTGGGATAATCCCCTAATGCAGCTTCATGCCAAAAATCAAGGTTCTAATGTCAACGGTTCTCCATAATTTGCCGACGAAAGGATTCGGATGGACTGTCTGACTCATTACCGGACAATTTGCAAATGAGAGCCTACTTTGTAGGAATTTCACATTATTGAAAGTATTAAAGAAGGTGCTGTTGCCGGCTCCTGACCGATGGTTAATGTAACTCGTGAAATCTGTACATTTTGTTATGAATTTAATGGGTAATTTGTATATGGTGGCCATGAGAATCTGACTGGAAAAAGTTGCGATTTTGTCGATTTCTACAAAATTCTCACCATTTTACTCTTAAAAGTACCCCAAAGTATTGTATTTCACATCAGATAATTATTTTGCATTTTACCGCAAAAATAGCAAATATTAAAAAAGAAATTGGAAAATCTGACTGTAAGTTGCCTAAAAATGCATATATCGAAGATGACGTCACTGTGACGTCATCAGTGCGGGCACCTTGAATGTTCTCTGTTAAACTTCATATCCCATAAGGCATTGTTGTTTCTACAAAGCAACCTTTTTTGATGGCTAAAAAATAATGCAAGGATACGATTTGTTTTCTCGGGAGATAGCTTTAACCATCTACTGTATCAATATGTAATAAACAAGAGTCTGGCTGACACTATGGGTTACGTATTGGAAAGAAATCTTTAGTCTTCCTTGTTGTTGTTGGTTATTGACTTTGAATTCTGTCCCTGTGATTGAACGTCTCTTATTATTTCCACTCATAAAATATTTGTGATTTCTATGAACTTTGAACTTTTTTTGTGACACGTCGTCTTCCTCTCATTCATCCACTCGCAACAATTGCGATTTTCAATAGTTTTCTTTCATTAACTGACCTTGAACCAAATCGAACTATCCTTTATATTAAAAAAAAAACAAGGTGGGTGACAGTGTGGTTACATTATTCAATAAATAATTATTTGAGATCAGGCATGGTGAATAGAATGGGAAACGTTGCTCGTACTTAGAGGTAGGAATATCCATACGAAATATTGTTCAACATCATCTGAATATGGCACCTGTTATACTCTCTGAGAATAATGGACAGAATAAAACCCACATACCCCTCTCTTCCACATTAAACGCCACTTTTCCCTCTGCGGATTCCAGTTGTTCCCCTTCAAAGTCTACTGCATATTGGTGTCCTGGATGTCCTGCAGGATTGCTCGTCCTCACACCCGAGCCCAGCAACAGCAAACATGTCACTATAACGAGGAACTGCATCGTGTGGTGGAGTATTAGAACCTGCAATTCGGTATATAACATTAATTCTGTATTTTAATGGACTGCATATGTTGTGTGTTGTAGCGGGATGGGTGATGGTGGGGCAGTTGGAATGTGGAACAGGTCGTAAACATACAAGTCACATATTTTGTTCGGGTATATTATCCTGGCGGACAAATTACAAGAGGGTAGCGCTAATTAATTCAATCTTCACATTTATGGATAAACAAGTCCTTCACCAACGGCTTGAAATGTTTCACATTCTTCAGCACGTGGATAATATAACAGGTGTGAGGAGGCATAGAAGGGACATGGAAACGTTGTTGTTTTTTTCCCAAAATTAGCTCGGATCCCGAGCTAATTTTCCATTTAGAATGCAGAATTATCGACCAGTGAAGACGCAGAATTATCGTCCAATGAGAATGCGAGATAACTATCGCGGTTCCCCAGATAATCAATCGTTCAATAAGAATGCAGAACCCGAGATAATTGTCTAATGAAGATGCAGGATTATCTCGGACCCCGATATAATTATTTCGGACCCCGACATGACTAACCAATGAAATCTCCATATTAGTGTGTGCCAGGTGTGCGGCAGTTTCTTTTCCAGTTAAAGAGGACAGCTTTTATCTATCAACGTCATGCATACTGAGATGAATTCTACGCCAGAAATCGACTCGTAGTTGATTTAAGTAATGGCGTTTGAAATCTACAACAACTAAAATCATCTGATTATAGACACGGTGTGTGTGTGTGGGGGGTGACGCGCTTATCAACGTTCAATTATTGGAGTGCGTTGATAGGATATATTTATTTATTGAGATCTTTGTTATGCCATCCATTCTTGCAGCCTTACCTTGTCAAGTCTTTCCTACCATTTTTAACAGCAATACTAGAATAGATTTGCACAAAATTTCTCGCCCGTCTCAAAGTTGTATAACATGGCAAGACAATTGTATGATTAAAAGATTGCAATACATCAAACATCAAATATATGATGGTTAATTCTCGAAGTTTAGAAAATCTGTTTACTTCAATTCTCCATAGATATTAAAAAATATAACAGTATTCTGCACCCTTGATGGTAAAAACTCCTAAGCTGTTCAAATATAATTGCCCATCCCTTTGTGCTCATGGTGCTTGTGTTGGAGAAGGTCCCAATGTTCAGTCACAGACAGGGTTGCAAGGCCTTGGTAGGATAGAGAATATACCATATGTTCATGAGCTCTTACGAAAATATTCTTCAAAAGCCGAAGGAATGATTTGGGAAACTTTAAAGAAATCAAGACACTGGGCTTCTAAATGCAAGACACATAGAATCCGGATCCCAACTGTTATGCAAATACTCAAATCCCTCACGTCGTTAAGTTATTTCCTTATTCCTTACTCCCGTTTCGATAGTCTGAATCGAGCTATTCGAAAGTAGTAACATTGATGAAATCGATACATTTCGACAACCATTATGTCTTGCATTGCACGAATGGAACGATGTTTTTCCAAATTTTTCCTCGATATGAGTTTAATTGTAGAATACTTCAAAATGTGTGTCGTTACATTTCTAAAGGGTCGTAGTAAAATCCGTGTACATTCCGTGTACAATATTTTGCTACCCACTTTTAGATTGGTTTAGATATCTTCCAAATAAACTCATCGATTCTTCTTTTAGGTGTTTAAGTCGGGGCCGCCATACCTTCCGAGTCAGCGCTAAATGGATATCATCTTGTTTTGACCGACTGTATCTGTTGGTCCTAACTATCCAGAAATCTGTTTTGTGCCACTTTTAGAGTGGTCTAGATATTTTCATAATACAATTATCTGTCCTACAGACACATTCTTCGGTGGTCAAAAGCGGGATGACCATACCCTCCAAGCCTACGCGAAATGGATATCATCTCGATATGATGAATCTACAGCGGCTGTATTTGTTGGTCATATTCATCCAGAAATCTATTTTCTATCACATTTAGAGTGGTCTATAGATATCTTCCTATAGCTAGTGAACTTATCTATCCTTTTGACCCATTTCCATATGTTTGAAGCGGGGCTACCAGTTCCTTCGAGCCAGCGCTAAATGGATATTATCTCGATATGGTCAATTTACACCGACTGTATTTGTTGGTCCTATTCATCCATGTCCCTCTTTTAGAGTGATCTAGATATCTTTCTAACAAATGTATCTATCGTTCTGAGCCATTTTTAGACGTTTATAGCGGGGCCACCGAGCTGTTCGTTATATTCGTCCAGAAATTCGTTTTGTGCCACTTTAGGAGTTGACTAAATATTTTCCTAATACATTTATCTACCTTTCTGACCCATTTTTAGGTTTTTAAATCGTGACCTCTTTTACCTCTTTTAGAGTGATCTAGATATCTTTCTAACAAATGTATCTATCGTTCTGAGCCATTTTTAGACGTTTATAGCGGGGCCACCGAGCTGTTCGTTATATTCGTCCAGAAATTCGTTTTGTGCCACTTTAGGAGTTGACTAAATATTTTCCTAATACATTTATCTACCTTTCTGACCCATTTTTAGGTTTTTAAATCGTGACCTCTTTTACCTCTTTTAGAGTGATCTAGATATCTTTCTAACAAATGTATCTATCGTTCTGAGCCATTTTTAGACGTTTATAGCGGGGCCACCGAGCTGTTCGTTATATTCGTCCAGAAATTCGTTTTGTGCCACTTTAGGAGTTGACTAAATATTTTCCTAATACATTTATCTACCTTTCTGACCCATTTTTAGGTTTTTAAATCGGGACCGCCATACTCTACGAGCTAGCGCTATATGGATATCATCTCGATATGGTCAATTTATACCGACTGTATTTGTTGGTTCTATTTGCCAAGAAATCCGTTTTGTGTCACTTTAAGAGTGATCCAGATATCTTCCTAATGAATTTATCTATCTTTCTAACTCATTTTTAGGCGAGTAAATTGGGGCCGCCATACTCTCCGAAATTTCGAAATGGTCAATTTACACCGACTGTATTTGGTGGTCCTGTTGGTCCAGAAATCTGTTTTGTGCCACTTTAAGAGTAGTCTAGATATCTTCCTTATTACTTTATCTATCTCCTTTTATGTGATACCCTTCGAACCAGCGCTAAATGGAGCGAAGCACGATATGGTCAATTTACACCGACTGTATTTGTTGGCCCTATTCTTCCAGAAATCCGTTTTGTGCCACTTTAAGAGTGGTCTAGATATCTCTTTCTAGACAGAAAATCAAGTCGCAAGTTACAGGAAGAGGTCAAAACTGGAGTGAAGTAGAAAAGTTAGCCTTGCTAACTATTTGGGAGAGGGAAGACGTACAGACCCAACTTCAGGATACTGCACGGGATTCAAATGTATATGCCAAAATGTACATCGAGATGAAAGAGTTGGGTATCCACCGTATTGAGGCTAGATTGTCGCGAAGTTAAAGAAATGGAAGAAGGATTACGTAGCGGACAATAGTAGAACAAGTGAGAAATGACTACATTGTAGTCAAAACCTGCGGCAGTGGCAATAATACAGTGAAAGACATATCAGCGGAGGTAGTGGTAATTGTAGAAAAAAGCGCCATCTGCCGGTGTTTTTATGCCAAGGGAAGTAATTTTCAACTTGTAACCCACAATTGTAGGGATTGCGTAATAGTTCTGATATCATATATATATATATTCACTTTCCCCATTCAAAATCCGACGATTTTGACTCGGCCGTGCCGTCTATACTGAATTGACAGACGAACTCACCATGATCGCTCTGGCAATGTTTTGGTACAAGTATCGTGTATGCCAAGTTTCAAAACATTCGGTTCAGTCGTTACTTTTTGCAAATCAAAAAGGCTTTCAAATATTTGGAAATCCAAACAAATTTCGAGGATTTAGTCATAGCGCGAAAATCTTCGCTCTTCAGTCTCCATTATCGCTTAATTTGCCGATCAAAATGGAAAATTTATATTTCCTTCAAAGTTATTTTTCAATAAATTTAGTATCAGGTCTATCACTTCGATCTGTGAAACTACGGAATGGGATTTAAGGCTTTATCGAACTGTCCACGAGGCATAATGACACATTTTCACTATTCAAATTGAGGCCTGTTACAGTCTTGATATTCGATTAAAATAATTAATCAGGTTTCTGCATTTACGTTCGTTATCATCTGCGAACTAAATTGCTTGCCACTCTTTTCCACGCAGTAAGTCAATACCAAGACATGGTTTGTTTCTTCTATATAAATGATTAACTATTTCATTCTTAGGAAGTATCATCTCAACTGACATGTTCGGCCAAGCCTTTTCGAAGGTTGCTAATTTTATTAATTTCTTTTCTTTAAAATCAAATTTTGCAAACAATCTATGGATATCTTCCTATACTCAATTCGCGAATATGTTTGTCACTAAGTCATTCCGAAGGTGATTCATGTGCGAAGTTTCGGGGCTAGTTCACTAAACAAGGTCTGTGTGTAAGAGAATGATGTCGAATTCTCGTTATTATCTTTTGATACATCAAATTGTTGCATTCGCGAAAATGACTGCCAAGTTAAAGTCAATGCGAAAGGTATCTAAGTATCAAAATCAAACTCAAAACCCCCTCCAGGAAAACAAAGGCCATAGCTTTTGGCCACGAGGTCAACTAGATCGATTTTATGGCCAGTAACTGCTATATATGACGTAATTCCATACGCAAAACTGATTGACAAAGTAACGTACATTTTGTATAGAACCAGTAAATTCTAGCAGAAAAGGGCTCCGTCTTGAGAGAATGGTGTCAAATGCAATATGTTTCTGCGCATTGTTTGCTGATACACATAAGTATTGAATTTACGGAAGTGATTAATGCTATTCTAAAGGGATTCTGAGTGCGGAAGAGGACGGGAACATCAATACCAGCGAATCAAGGCCCTGGCTTGCGAGAATGAGGATAGAGGCTGTGGTCCGAAAGAGAATCATTCAAAATAGCTATTTGCAAAATGTCATGCTTGTAACCGAAAGTGCTCAATATAACTGCACGACTGCGAGGTATTGTTCGCCCACAGGGGTGTCTAACTCATTAAATACTACATAGTCATTTCTGTCCCTTCGAAGTGGGCTACCACTTGAAATTGTCCGGTAATGATTGAGTCCATCTGAATCCTTTCGTCGGCAAAATAAGCATTCAAGATTCAAGATTTTATTGTACAAACACCAGTCAAAGGCAGAGTACAAAATTTTAAGAGGAATACAACAAGAGAAACAATGGAACAGTGACATGAATATTAATATTTATATATATGTTATATCTGAGAGATATGTTATATCTGAGTGTTACCGTTGATATTAGAACCTTGATTTTTGGCATGAAGGTGCTTTAGGGGACTGTTACCAGCATGTTTCGAGCTGACCTACTTTTGATGAAAATCACTGGTGAATATAACTTGAGCCGTGCCCATCTTTATATAGGCAGGATTTCAACTGGGGGTCCAATAGTTCAGCGTACGTCAGAGTCCTAATGCCTACCCTACTTCTTATGTCCTGTGACGTTATTCACACTGGGCATGAAGGGGCATTAGGGGACTGCTGCCAGCATGTTTCGAGCTGACCTAATGTACTTTTGGTGAAAATTTCTGGTGATTTTTGATTAAAATCACTGATGATTCTAACTTGGGCCGTGCCCATCTTAATATTGGCAGGATTTCAACTGGGGGTCCAAGCGAGTCCTAATGCCTACCCTACTTCGTAGCCTAGGTCCTTTGACGTTATTCACACTATTCTCATGTATAATAAATCCAATCCGGAAATTAACGAAGCAATAATTAATTCCACCGAATATAGTTGCAAATGAATTCAAACGCGCTTGAAGACAGTGTTGTCATGTGAGATCGGAGGTTGAAAAGAAAAGTGTGGCAGAGATCACACTCTCTTAGCGCATGCGCATTTCAAAAAGTCACAAGAAGAAGAACAAGAACAACAACAACAACAACAACGCGAGCCTCCCGTAGACCTGCGTGCCGCAGGTAAAAACGGGTCGGGGAGAACAACTTGCGACTATTTTGGTCGATTGGATGGGATTCTTGGCCGTACACCATCGTCCCATCCACGGACTGGTGGCATATTTGATAGTGTGGGCGCGAACGACGACGACGAAGATAATGATGAGAACGAAGACCACGGGAGTTCTGATGCAGGTAGGCCTGTGTAGTATTTTTCGAAGATAAATAAAATATAAAGATGGAGAAAAATAAAGCTTGTTAACTGATATCCTCTTTTCTAATGATACCACTTAGATTATAACTAGGTTCAATGTGGTTATGATTCCGGCCCCAAAACGATACGTTCGATTTTCCATCTTGTCAGAGCATACCGTAAATTGTAAACTATATGGCGCACCGCATTCTAATCTCACACATTTAAGAATAACATTTCCAAAATCACGAGAAATGCGAAAATCTATGATCACATAAAATTAAACACGGACGTGTAAAGGACTCGGAAGCATATTTCTACATGGAATGAGAGATTGCGGGCGGGGAGGAGTAGAGTAGATGGAACCAGGGCCGCATCTCATCTCGAATCGTGGGAAAAACAATTTTGAACGGAATTTTGAATTTAAAGCTCGTACTCGGTTATTAATCAGCTTTTCCGATTCTGTATTCTACTTTGATCATCGAAGTCCGCATGTAATCCCTAATTTCCGTTTCCCCTTGCGTTACGAATATCGGATTTATCTCCCTTGTGACGCGCTATTCTTAAAGCGCAAGTTAAATACAGCGAGGATAGCAGACGAAATCAAACTGTTATTTTATTTTTCCTTCTTCCTACGTTTCCCGTTTTCTGTAGTTCATCAAGGAGCAGGGCACGGAGCTTAGAGCATCGGATTTGATAAGCCCCCCCCCCCCCCCTCCCCCTTCACCAAAAACCCTCTTCCCCAAGTCAACACTTTCGCTAACTGCATGGTTCAGGCATGTCACTCTCAGGTAGGAGAAATTTGTAATTGGCTCCTACAACGATGACAACAAAATGTCCGATTATCAGATCTGCCTTACCACACATCCTCCCTCCCCTCCCCCCCCCCCCCCCCCCAACCGTATTTCTCATATTATTGCTCAATATGCATGGAAATGAATGTGATATACTCCCTTCACAGAATATATTGTGTATGTATGAATTATAAAACCCTGATGAGGTGATGATAAATCAATTATTATTTTTAATGGGCCTAATAGACGAAAATCCTGTGACGTCATCGCTGATTGTAAACAGACTGCGCGCATCAGCTTTGTGGCAAAACATTGAAAGTTTCAAGGGAGACAACTCGATTAACATGCAGATTTATAGGCAGTCGTCCCAAACCGTTATCATTTATAGTCGTGGTTTAGCGCCATATATTGAAACGAAATTTATGGATATACGATTCATTTGTCACAAAGCTTAAATTCGTTTTTGTATATAATAATATTTTCATGACAAATAATAAGCAAATGAACATTTTAGCAGTGAATAAACTGAGGCTTTCAGTACGGCATATACCGATACGTTTTAAGCTACCGGGTATTTTAATTTTCATATTTCATGTCCTACGGAACTAAGTTTGAATTTGAACTTCATTATTACAAGATACCTTATCTTCTTTATGGGGCTAAGATAATGCGACTATATATTTAGAAATAAAATTTGTACTAATGGTAAGGTACCATTGTTTTTACAAAACAATACTTTCGTATCCGTTCTGACCAAATTGTCATTTTCTGTTCATTTGCCACTTTGATCAAAAGCAATCTAGTGTTGCAATGCCACTTTTTATAAGCTGTGACATACATCAAATATCGTTTTGAATCAAGGTCTTAGGTGTCATTTTAGCCTCCGGATATATATATGGTCCCAACCTAAGCTTTTTATATGGAAGCCTGTCCTGGCGAATTTCGTTAAAAATCTCGACAAATCGTGTTACGCGTGTACAAGTAAACATCGCAAGAAATAGCTGAAAATAATGATATTATTTATGAAAATAATTCATGGCATTCATATTTTCATGATCCTATAATACTGAGATGAAAATATGTATTTAGGTTTTCTTTCTATGGATGCATTTGCAAAGGAAAGTTATCAAAACCTATACACTCTCAATTACATGTTTAGCGTTAGAACACTAAACGCGAGGTTCTGTTTGAGCACACGTTCCGGCCTAATCGCGTTTAGGCTGTGAACACATGGAGTTTAGGTTATAAACGCATAGACGTTTAGGTTATAAACACATAGGTCTTTTAAATCTAAACACATCGGTTTAAATCCTAAACGTCTATGCGTTTATAACCTAAACTCCATGTGTTCACAGCCTAAACGCGATTAGGCCGGAACGTGTGCTCAAACAGAACCTCGCTTTTAGTGTTCTAACGCTAAACATGTAATTGAGAGTGTACTGTCGGGAATATCGCGAAAAATTCGTGTCAAATCGGCACCATCTTTTCCCATTAATATTACAAGGAAGCTGCTAAAGAAACAGAAATGATATTTTATTTCATGATCCTATAATACTAGACAAGAAATTTATGCATTTAGATTTTTATTTTACGGAAGCCTTTTCAAGTAAAGTTATCAATACCAAGTGTCGGTATCGCGGGAAAATTCTTGGCGAATTGACACCATCTTTTTCGATAATTATTACAAGAAAACAGCTATAGATACAGCAAAAATATTTATATTTTCATGATCCTATAATACTCGAGATGAAAAATAGGCAGTTAGATTTTTATTTCATGGATGCGTTTTCATAGTAAGTTAACGGTATTGAAACCTGGTGTCGGTATATCGCGGAAAATTCGCGGCGAATACAAGCTAACTTTTCTTGCATACATTACAAGAAGAACGAAGAATATACATAAACGTTTATATTTTCATGATCCTATAATACTCGAAATGAAAACTATTTATTTAGATTTGTATTTTTTGGATGCATTTTCAATGAAAGTTATTAAAACGTTTTGTGTCGGTGTATCGCAAAAAAAATTCCCGTCGAATCGACACCATGCATCTTTTACGGCAAACTTCTCGTCGTGAGGTGAAAGAAATGTGTGGCAAAAGATATATTTTTGAAACGGGTATCTGTACAGGTTTAAAAATAACTAAACAGAATAAAATATCGAAGAGATACTGGCAGAGTTATCAAGTGTTGGTTACCATCTCCGGCGTATCCCCCCGTCATATTTTCGCGGAATGTAGGCCGTGCCCACTGCCCTGTTTGCCCAGGTTTGAAGATTGCTATAATGTCAATTTACTGAGAATTTGTCATAAAAATATTTTTTATAAACAATGCATGATATACGTTTTTTGACCAATGTATCGCGGAAATAAATTTCCTACGATAGATGACGCTAAATCACGACTATAAATGTGAGCCGTCTTAGGCCATTGCCTGTTAATTTGCAGGTTAATCGAGTTGTCTCCCTTCATTCGAAGAGTTTTCTGCCACATAGTCTGTGCGCGCAACTCCGGAAGTTGGACCCGATTGTAAACATTGGCAAGCTATGTATAGGCACATGGGATTTCAAACCCTCAAAATCAAAACTATGAATGAGGAAATCAAAAGCACAGATCAGGGTCAAGGATTAAGTGAAATACCGTATCGCATAATCAGTTAATTACAAGCGGACCCTTGCCACCATGAGGGTTACGTTATTATAAGCTTATGGGAGGGCAAATGATTTCTCGGGATACATGTAGGCCTTAATATTGCTGTGGTAGGCCCCCGACTTCGGAATGATCCTTGCAGTTTTAGTGGGGTTTCGGCATGCAAGAAAATTCTGACGATTCAGATTTAGAAATGAACTTCATCTTGAGCTTCGGGGTTAACTTAACAATTTAATCGGATGCCAGGTTAGGGACCCCAGCACCCCCGCCCCCTATACCCCTAATTAAAGAACGCCATGTAACTTTCCGACAAATTTACCAGTTATTTTGGTTATGGAAATAATTTTGCAAATTTGATCTATATTCCCAATTGGGGATATTATATCCCAACTAAATCTATAGTCGATGACCCCAAGCTGACTTGATCAACAAAACAGGCGATCATACCGTGTGCCGATATACAACTACAACAAATAACAAAAGTCGATACCATAACCCTATTTCCTTGAAAAGTTGGTCAGGGCATTCTAAATTTTTCTATCCAGTCATCCTCATCCCATGTTTGTAGTAAAATCCAGTCATAGCTTCTTGATTTTACCCACAAACTCCGAGGTGTTCTCAGAGTTGTCACCTCAAACGTCGTCAATAGTCAGAACAAAAATAACCGCTCACGTTTCTGCTTCCTGCATGTAAAATGCCACCATGCGTCGTTTCCTTTGCTTTCGAAAGACTTTCATAACATTTGAATGCGATTGATTGGCCAAAATGTGGTGGTACAATACGAGCACAGCCATTGTTTTTGTTGACAAACTGAACGACCGCGAGCGCTCGCTATGGCCGGGCCAAGCCAAAGTGTCCGTGTAAGTGTAAACGTACCGGTATGTTTTGGTCCGGATCAATTTGACCCGGTCCTGGTCCGGGTTAGTTTTACCCGGATAAAACCGCTGTAGTGTAACCGCGCCTTTAGATGAACCCACATGGTCACCATTTTGAACTTAATAATTGTATTCTCAGCTGGAGATTATGCCAACAGAATAAAAATGATCATAATGTAATAAGCGTTATTCTGCTCAATTTAAACATGTTTTTACCTAGAACACCTTAAGCCTTAAGGTCGCCATTTTGAGTTCAACTATCATCATTAATCTGACGACTACGCAAATAAAATCAAAATGGGCAAAAGTTATCCGGCTATGATGTGAGACCCTTCGGTTTTGATAAACTTGTACAATCAACTAATAATAATGCCTTGATATACACGAGCAACATGGAAAAGCAGGAGATTCAGATAACCTCACACAACTGCCATATTGAATTTGGACATCGTATTTTGATCTTGGGGATATGCAAATAGATTCAAAATGGGCGTAAGTTGTTAGGCTATGCTAAGAGATCCCTCTGTTTTGATAGAGGACATCTCACGCTATTGCGGCCTTTTGGCCCCCTTTTCAACTTTTACCAGTCCGACCATTACAAATCACGTGACTTCAGTGGGATTGGGTGGACTGTCACATATCTTACAACTGCTGCCGCATGAGTAAGGCCACACTTTTCTCAGTCAGTGTTTCACATTAATCTGGCGAGAAAAATTGAAACTTAATTAATCTAAAAAAAGTGTATTCGTCGATGGCATATCGTTACATGTTTATAGTCGATCTTCGATCTTCGAAGTCGATCTTCCGCTTTCTACTTCTACCAACTTCATTCCTCATCCTGTCCAGTAATGTCGAGGTTTCATCAGCACCCATGTCTGTGAAATGTTGACGCACTGTCATTACATCCACTGATTCGTCCATCTTGTTTTCCATCGAGATGTTTGAAGCAACATCTACAGCCGGGGGGAACCAGCACACCTGGCCGCAAAAAAAAAATCCAATCGAGCCGAGCCTGGTATCACCACAAATCTACCCCTAGTGCACTTGCAACGAGTACACCGTCGGTGACTTTAGTCGCAAGATACCATTGGCAATGTTATTACTTTGGAGACTTGGCACCGCCTGATGTACCTTCAGCTAATAGGGCTTGGTATGTCGTAGTATCAATCGGATATCCAGTTCTCTTCCATTTGTAAAACCTCTGTCGGCATGAGTTGCAAATCAAACCATCTTGCGAAAGCGGTATATTACCCCAGTGTGACTGTTCAACAGATATTTTGCGCATTTGGCCTTTTTTCTTCGCTTGTCACAGCATGCACACAGCGACCATACCATTGTCGATTTCACTTTATAAGCCTGATTCAGAATCGTATATGTTTCAAGCGTCATACAGAGCTTACTGTGAATAATTCAGATAGACGTTAGAACTCCCACTTGAATACAATATTCCTTGCCATATTTGCAAGTAAATTGGTTCTTTTCATGCTGAGGTACTTTTATAACGGTACACATATAAGTAAATGCACAGAAAAATAATATCTTCAAAATGCATATTATTTTTCTAGTAGTGGCTACTATATTTATGTAAATAATAACTGGGTTTTTTCTCGGGTTCTGAATGTGCATCGAAGTGGGGAACGGCAGTGACAATAAATTATGACAAGGAAAAATGCGGTTAGCCCGTTATGAGATTGGAACCCGAGCGAGACATGCAAGAAGTTCAAAAATAGAGCCATCTTATCCATTGCACTACCGCGCAATGCGACAGACGTGCTATCCTGATGTTCAGCACTCGATGTGAAAGAATACATCTAACAAAGTTTAATTTTACATATGAAGCCAGTCGAGAACCAAAATCATCTTTGGATATCCACTAGGTATTGACTCAACAAATATTTTTTTGTAAAGATTGTTCTGGTTCTCGACTGGCTATATATGTTTATAGAGAAAATAATGTAGTTATTTTACCCCAAAACAGACGATTTTGCACGAATACACATCTTCAATGAGTTGTTATTCAAGAACGCCAAGACCTAGTGCCTGACAATTAATCTGAACATACGACAAGATAATATTCTCTAAGCTAACTGAAAAATTTATTTCCTACGCGATATTTCATTTTGGCACTCTAAACCGCACTTCATGGGGGCCAAATCTCCATCAAACCGCGCCAGGTCCTTTGCACAATGCCTTGAAGTGAAGGAGCAACATGGAAAAATATGATTTTCAGATGAGTGTGTGTGAGTGAATATGACTTAACGTCGCTTTCAACTATATTTCGGTCATATCATGACGTTGGGTCCTATTCCTTTTCACAGCCGGGAACCATACGGGTGGGCTCCTATTCCTTTTCACACCCGGAAACTCCAAGGGCGCCTCAGTTAGTCGCCTCTTACGACAAGCTCTCTGAGGAGCTGAGGATGATTCTTACCATGACCTGCGGTGTGCACAACGACATCCCAGGTCAATCCCCGGAAGCCCCACGGGGCGGTTTTCAGATGACCCCCATATGGCCACCATTTTTGAATTTGACCATCAAATCTTTATCTTAAAGCCCCGTTCACATGCACACTTTTACTCACGTATGCAAATTTGCACCCTATGTAAAAAAATACACATGTGTATTTCTTGTCATGTGAACGGAAATACACATGTATGTATATTTGCACTTTGAGTTTATTTGCATCTGGTCAAGAGCAGGTGCAAAAGTATATTTGCACATGTGTAAATATACACATGTGTATTTTTACACAGGTGAGTAAATTGTGTGCATGTGAACGGGGCTTTAGGGATACATAAGTGGCTTCAAAAAGAGCATATAGGTTGTTTGGCTATGCTTGTAGATCCCACATTTTGGTAAATTTGCATAATGAGCTACAATAATGCCTTGAACTACACCAGCAACGGCAAACTGTGATTTTATGATGGCTCCATATGGCCGCCATTTTGAATTTGCTTATCAAATCTTGATCTTGAAGATATGTAAATAGATTCTAAATGAACATAGGATGTTAGACTATGCACAGAGATCCCTCGGTTTTAATAAATTTGCTCAGTGAGGTAAGAATAATGCCTTGAACTACATGAGCAACAAGAAAAAGTGTGATTTTCAGATGACCCCATATGGACGCCATTTTGAATTTGATCATTAAATCTTGATCTGTGGGATATGAATATAGATTCAAAATGGGAATAGGATGTTGGGTATGCATAGAGATCTCTCTGTTTTGCTAAGTTTGCATAATGACTTGAACTACACGAGCATCATCTAAAAGTGTGATTTTCACATGACCCCATATGGCCACTATTTTGAATTTGACCATTAAATCTTGATTTTTGGTGCCTGAAAATAGATGCAAAATGGGCATACGATGTTAGGCTATGCATAGAGATCCCACGGTTTCGATAAATTTACTCATTGAGGTAAGAATAATGCCTTGAACTACACGAGTAACAGGAAAAAGTGTAATTTTCAAATGACTTCATATGGCCGCATTTTGAATTTCACCATCAACTCGTGATATTTGCGGGATGTAAATAGATTCAAAATGGGGACAGAATGTTGGGCTATGCTTAGAGATCCATCGGTCTTGAGAAATTGGCATAAAGAGCTAAGAAAAATGCCTTGAACTACACGGATAACAGCCAAAATGTCATTTTCTGATGGCCGCCATTTTGAATTTGACTTTCAAATCTTGATTTTTGGTATATGTAAATAGATGCAAAATGGGAATAAAATGTTAGGCTATGCACAGAGATCCCTCGGTTTTGATAAATTTGCACAGTTAGGTAAGAATAATGCCCGGAACTACACGAGCAACATTCTCAGATTACCCCACCTGTCCGCCATTTTGATTTAAAACACCATATTTTAAGCTGAGAATTAAGCAAACAGATTCAAAATATGAGAAAGATGCTAGGGTTTGATGGAAGATTTCTTTGTGTTACCGGTAACTAATTTGCACGATAAGCTCAGAATAGTGCCTATTATATGAATAACCTGAGTAGTATACAGCAAGCAAATTGGCGTAAATTTCACCCGGATGTAACTATGACGTCACAATTGGTGGTATGTAAGCGTGTTTGTGATTGGCTGGTGGGGGGTGGGAGGCGTGGTCTGTGTGTGATGGGAGGTGGGTACAAGATGGCGGCCCGTTTTTGTGTCGTGATGTGGTGGGAGGTGGGTACAAGATGGCGGCCAGTTTTTGTGTCGTGTGTGGTGGGAGGTGGGTACAAGATGGCGGCCAGTTTTTGTGTCGTGATGTGGTGGGAGGTGGGTACAAGATGGCGGCCAGTTTTTGTGTCGTGTGTGGTGTGGGTACAAGATGGCGGCCAGTTTTTGTGTCGTGATGTGGTGGGAGGTGGATACAAGATGGCGGCCAGTTTTTGTGTCGTGTGTGGTGGGCGAGGAGGTGGGTACAAGATGGCGGCCAGTTTTTGTGTCGTGTGGTGGGAGGTATGGATGGTGTGAGTGAGTGCAAGAATGTATTCATCCGCGGTGATGCAGTCATGTCTGGCGGTGATTCGGTCTCGGGAAAAAGCTTCCGCGGAGAAAAAGTAGTCCCTAGATAAAATGGTCCGATGGGGTCGAGTGAGGTATCAAAGTGAAGCTTAGGTGAGCGGGCATCTAATGGGCTGGGTGTGGGATTGAAATATCGGCATTGTGCGCATGCGCGGTGGCCGAAGGGTATGAAAATAGCCTTTTTGGAGCTAGGGGATTGACTACTGGTCCGATGGGGTCGAGTGAGGTATCAAAGTGAAGCTTAGGTGAGGGGGCATCTAATGGGCTGGGTGTGGGATTGAACTATCGGCATTGTGCGCATGCGCGGTGGCCGAAGGGTATGAAAATAGCCTTTTTGGAGCTAGGAGATTGACTACTGGTCCAGTGGGGTCGAGTGAGGTATCAATGTGAAGCATTCATGAAGGGGCACCTGATGGACTGGGTGTGGGGTTGAATTAGGGTGATTCTGCGCATGCGCGGCGGCCAAAGGGTATGAAAATAGCCGTGTTGGAGCTAGGGGATTGACTACTGGTCCAGTGGGGTCGAGTGAAGTATCAAATTGAAGGTGAGGTGAAGGAGCATCTAATGGGCTGGATGTGGGGTTGAACTATCGGCATTCTGCGCATGCGCGGCGGCCAAAGGGTGTGAAAATAGCCTTTTTGGAGCTAGGAGCGCCCCTAATGGACCAATGGGGTCGAGTGAGGTATCAAATTGAAGGTGAGGTGAAGGGGCATTTGATGGGCTGGGTGTGGGGTTGAATTAGGGTGATTCTGCGCATGCGCGGCGGCCAAAAGGGTATGAAAATAGCCTTTTTGGAGCTAGGAGAGCCCCTAATGGACCAATGGGGTCGAGTGAGGTATCAAATTGAAGGTGAGGTGAAGGGACATCTAATGGGCTGGGGTGGGGTTGAACTATACCGTTTAGGTGTATTGATGATAATAAAATTTAAAGATCACATGTCCAACACATACTCACATAATGAAAGCAAGAATCGAACTTGCGTCCCCTCGAGATGAAGGATACCCGTCCAGGTTTCATTTTTTTGAGGTGTACTGAAATGCTCTCTCTATTGTGTGTCCCAACTAATCTATTGAGAACGTTTTGTCCGATTTTTGGAAAAATATATATTGTTGTGTTCTGAAACTTACGTCACTAGTACAATGCAAATATTATAGTATTCAGTCAAAATATTACCGAACAGCACTCAGTAGAACTATCTGTTTGAAACATTTTCTGTTTTGGGTGTCATTCTCTGGGTTAAATTTTGACGTCGCCAAGGCTGAGGGGACTGTTCCCATATGTGCATAGGAGTGGGAGGTTGTCATTTTCTATTGTGACGTCAGGGTCAACGCTATGACGTTGCTACTGTGGTCAGTATTGATAAATTGTCTTTGTAACGTCTTATTGTGACATCATGGCATTATTGTTGTTTTGTGACACTGTGGAACTGTAAAAATTCCATGAATGGAAAAGAATGCCTATCAAACCTACGAGTATTGAACTGGTCCAAATCAACAATGGCTGACGCCAATATTTAACCCAGAGAATGACACCCAAAACAGAAAATGTTTCAAACAGATAGTTCTACAGAATGTTGTTTGCTAATATTTTGAATGAATACTATAATAATTGCATTTTACCAGTGACATAAGTTTCAGAACACAACAATATATATTTCTCAAAAAATCAAACAAAACGTTCTCAATAGATTAGTTGGGACACACAACTAATTTATGCCACGGTATCTATTTTTACAGCTGTCAACTGTTATGGTTTGGTCACAATGTTGCCATTTTCTCCCCTATATTTAGCGTCCACAAAAAGAAGAGTATATTACAGCAATTATGTTCAAGAAAACACCCCGCTAGAAAATTGTCTTCAAATTGTCTGTTGTTGTGGGAGTATAAAAAAATCCTGGTCAACAGGGGTGCGTATATTTCGTGCGACGCTATGTTGCCAATGCATTGAAATTTGAATAGGTTGTCTGCATGGGTTTCAACGCAAGTATAGTACTAAAGTCTAGCTTACCTGATAAAAGAGTTTAGTCCAGATGTATACCTATATCCCATACTCCCGGGTGTTTGATGCATATCTGGGGCTGTTTTTTTCCTAGGTGGGTATAACACACCATGAAGCCTTCATCACCATGCATTCGTATGCTAAAAAAATATGCGTATTACCTCCAATCTCATTTCCATATATATTTTTTCGAAATTCACAGATATTTCCTTCGGTAAATCCGGTGTTCAGTATACTACGTGAATGAAATGAACGCACATACAGGCTCCCTGGTTTGGTGTCCACATCCCAGCGGTTTTCTGTTTCTTGGCTTGTCACGCATTTTTTCGAAATTCACAGATATTTCCTTCGGTATAAAATCCGGCGCACACGAGAGATATCAGCTGAGCTAACGGCCTCAATTGCCTGTCAGCTCAATCTAGCCCCAGAAGTCACTTTAGCTGCGAAAACTAACCTCTGGCCTAGTGGATTTCTGGGACCAGAAACGGAAACGTCGCACTTGTTTGTTTACTTTCTTATTTATTCTACTTTTTATATGTTTTGTACTCTGTCCCAAATGGGATGCTCAGTGCAATAAAGAATCTTATCTTATCATGCACACAATTAATTTTCGGCGGAACCAATCTCGCATTCGTCTATTTCCGTATTGGCGGAAATTAGCCCAGTTGCTGAGTTCTGGTGATAGATTGCTATTATTCAACTAAACATAGAAATAGTTTTGTATAATTTGAATGAGTTATGTTCGTTTGGTTAAAATTAACTGAATTTCACAATAAAATGCACCCGGATCTCTCGATTATCAAAGGCACTATTTCTTAGCCGGCTCGCTGCGTGATCGTCATACGCTCCCCACCAGTGGGGATTTGTGCGTTCTATGTGAGAGGCTTGTTCCGCCAATACGGAAATAGCCGAACGTGAGATTGCCTGTCAGCTCTGTTGTTGTTTCAGCGCACACGGTGAGCAAAAGTTTCAAGAAATTGATTTCAGTTCCCGCATAACGTCTTCTTCAAGTCCATTTTGAAGAGTCGAGCGTATGAATCGAGTCAAAATAACATGCCATTCATAGGCCTGTCCGGTAAAACTGCTGAGCTGTTTGGCTTGCGTTCACCGCACACGCTGCTCGCGAGGCGAAATTAGTTTGATATTTTTCCCCCGGCCTCGCGGTTCAGCCAATGAACTATAAGAAAAACATATGTGTGTGCATATTAATAAAGGTTGTAGAAAATGGGCGCCTAAAAAATGAACACATTTCATTACACTGTAGCGAATTGTTGCCAGTGCACGTGTGAGTCAGTGCGTTTTCATATCCACCTCAAATTTCGTTACCATTGCCAGTAAATTGTAAGTTTATTGCGGAAAGAATTGATATTCCATAAATTCCTGCGGGAAATAGGAAGTACACATATATAAAGAATATTGTCTTGGTTAGCAAGCATACATATTTTACGATATTGTGAATAACTGTGAGCCCATAAGACGTTCTGGTTGCTGAGATCTGAATTTTTGAAGTTTGGCAATTTTCTGACTTCGAGCTTCGAATACCCACGGCCATATTTGTTGGAAGCCGGTTTTTCGTTTGTCATGATGGAAAATCATTAATTAATCATATTTTGAGATATATTTCTCAAGACAACCTTGTATTCATTGAAAATATAAATCGGCGAGTAGTAGACGAAGGGAAAATTGGAAAGTACTGACCATGCCCCAGAATACTTCATATGCATATCACGGCCTTAAGGCCTATGTAAGATGTAATCTACTTCACAGTTTAGTAGTATAAAAAGCGCAAGTCCTATTGACCTTGCCCCTTCCAAAGAAATAAAATCGGCTCTATTTTACAGGAGTATATACGCAGGTGACGTGGGTTGTGACGTCACTTCCGGGTTTTCACTAAACACTACCTTCAAACATAGAAGAGTTCCAATTTTTTCCCTTAGACGTCCGTATGTTCATCCTCCAAACCCACAAGAGTTCCAATGTTCAACCGCCGGGGTGTTTTCCCGCCCCAGCGCCCCGCAGCGCGCGCGCGCGCGCGTCATCCCGCGTCATCCCGCGTCATCCCCGGCAGTGCGCGCGCGGACGCGGGTCAAAAGGTCAAAGGGTCACCTCCAGGTCAGACGGTCCAATGTCCAATGAGACAATGTTGCGGCATCGCTATAGTCAGAGCTTGAGCACAAAAAAGGGGGATTCTAGATGAACCTGGGAAAGATGGGCAGTTCCATTTGGACCAATCAGCGGTCGAGAAAAAGAGCCAATCAGCGGTCGAGAAAAAGAACCAATCAGCGATCGAACAATCAGCCAATCGAATTGGGGTATTCACGGTGTGCTTTCGCTGACGTCCGCGCCTACATCTGGGTTCTTGTACACCCGGGTAATGTTTTTCTGGACATGGATGGGTTACCTTTGGCTCCATTCTAGGCCACTGATTGGCTAATACGGTGTTCAAAGCCACTTTCATGCATTATGCTCATAGAACTTATAGTCATAATCTATACGTGTTGGACGAGTCTCTTCACTCACCGTATACACGTACCTCAATGAAATGCCCGCTCCAAACCTAGACCAAAGACACGTACTTGGTCTGTAGGCTGATTTCATTGGCTCTCTATTTTTTACTATAATGCTCTTGCCTTCTAAACTTGATGGGTTACATTTTGATCCCATCCTACACCACTGATTTCAGTTTGACTGAATCTCCACATTGGGCATTGATGCATTAGGAATAAAACACACAAGACAGGGTTTTTTGGTGAGATCTCATTTTTTTTTTATTCAGTGAACAACAACAACGTGAGAACAACCACGTGAAAACTCAAGCCCAGAACAAGGGGCTTGTAATTAACTGAAGCCCAGAACAAGGGGCTTGTAATTAACTGAAGCCCAGAACAAGGGGCTTGTAATTAACTGAAGCCCAGAACAAGGGGCTTGTACATTGAAGCCCAGAACAAGGGGCTTGTCATTAACTTAAGCCCAGAACGGGGCTTGTACATTGAAATGATGGGCGGCCCAGTCATAGACGAGTACATCGCGGTCCTCGGCCTGGGGGTACTCGTCAAACATCTGTACGATAGTAGATAAGGGTCTTCCCCGGCATCGATGGTACAGGTAAAACAAGCAATATTGTCCGCACACGCCACTGGTCAGGCTTTGCAACGTTTGACTGTTCCAACACCACGTCTCTGTGCCTTGATCCATGAAGTCTGTTAAATCGGGATGGAGGGGTGGCAGACCGTACGGGTCAAAGTATTCCCCCTGCTGTTCTGTCAAGTACACGGCCACCCAGTGTTCACCGGGTCGATCCATCGGATCCGTGTTGAGAACGTAAGCAGCCGGATACATACGGTCTAATGGAAACACATCTCGGGCGAACACCCCTTGAAAGACCCTACGTGTCTCTGGGTCATTCTCCAGCACGGTGGTTATCTGGTCTGTATCCATGTTAGGTGGAGAAGTCACACAGGACGTTGCGCGCCTTGTCCACTTGAATGATGTTGTCAAACTCGGCGTAGCAGATCACATTGACGGTGGTCGCCAGGGCTCGTGCAAAGTGGATTTCCAACCGTAAATTGCCTTGCTTGGTCAGGGCCAGCTGATGGTCGTTCTCTAAGGTGGGGGTCAGATCGAAACAGAACAACGTGTATCCGTTCCCGTAGTCCTCCCGACTGATCATATTCCCTTCGTCCTGGTTTATTTGACCGGTGGCTGTAAACAGGCTCTGATAGGCTCGAATGAAATTCCTCCGCCCAAAGTTCGGGGTTAAGGCCGTGGCTGGCACCTGTTGTCCATCCACATGCAGGGCCACAAAATTGATGCCGAAATGTTTAAAGTCAAACGGATTCTCTGGGTAGGCTCCGCTGAAACTGGTATTTTCCACACAGGCCAGGATCAATCGCTTGGGTAGTTCCCCAGGAACAGGTTTTCTTTGTTGGCGCCCATATTTCCAGCAGGCACAGAGAACACTTTGGTTTGCACACGTCGGATAGGGTACTGGGCTGGTTTTGTTTCCAAGGCTTTCATGTGTCCCAATTGAACGGCTGGATTCGGTTTCACTTTTCGGACATACAGGACTGCGTCTTGGATGACAATCTTATAGTCCGCTACATGCCCCTCTACGTTAGTGGCCATCAAGGCGAAGGTGGGAGGCGCCCGTATCAGTCGGATTTTGATGGGGATCTTGTTCAAGAGGTACCGGTCTTGCATGAACATGTCTGCATGCAGTCGACCCATCATATCCACCGAGGCACTGTTCGCAGTGAAAGCCTTCCGTTTGTTATATCCCCCATTGTCCGCCGTGTCCATGTGCTCGGCCGTGTCCCTGTAGAATAAAGCGGTTGTCAGCTGAGATTTTTTAGCCTCTCGGCCATACGACAACAGTGTCTCGATGTAGGCTCGATAGGGGTACGTGTTGGTGGAGTCACTGATGAGTTTGTCGCTGAGAAAAATATCCACCTGCTGAAACATCGAGTGCAGCCAGAGATTCGTCGGGCCCACCGTTGCTTGGTCAGCGATTCTGGTGCCATTTCCATTGACCACCTTGGCTTTCACATACAAGTAGGTATGGGCTAAATCCACATAGGCCGTATCCGCATTACTGATGGTGAACTCGATGGGCCCGGTTTCGTTGATGCTGGAGAGCGGGAGATGCTCCACCCATAATCCTTGTTCGACACTGGTTTGTGTGGGCGGCACGGTCCACAAATCAAATTCACTGTTGGTGGAGGGCAGGACTCGGCGTGGATTAAGGCCATGTTTTAAGAAAAGATATCCCGGGTCTTCTTGGATGTGCGTCGTCGCTGGGTCGGTCGTCGACTGGTGCGTGGTCTCGGTGGGGCAGCTCTTTTATTCCCTACGGTGCGTTGTGCTTTGGCCACCAAGACGCCTTCCGCTTCTTTGGCCCGTCGTTTCAAGG
>JAVTVY010001100.1:0-34676 GCA_036873755.1 Hanleya hanleyi
CAATTTCACCGATTCGCACGGGGACACTTCCTATCATGTTCTAAATGACGAGACGAGTAAAACGAGACCCCACAACCCTACCGCAAATGTATAGAAGTACGTTTCCCAGGGGGACAAACATTGATCCTATACCCTCAGTATGGGACTATATGGGGTTCGGTGACTTTTTTCAAAAATTTCACCGATTCGCACGAGGACACTTCCTATCATGTTCTAAATGACGAGACGAGTAAAACGAGACCTCACAACCCTACCGCAAATGTATAGAAGTACGTTTCCCAGGATGGTCCTATACCTCCCATACCCCATATAGGCATTTTGCCGTAATTTAGGATAAAGTCCGTATTCCGTATTTTTTCAGGAAAATTTTTACATACACCCACCCTGGAACTAGGGAAGATAACTCTGTTGATAGACAAGCCCCGTTAAGCCCGGCGACCTATATACCCCTCATACCCCATATAGGCATTTTCCCAGGTTTTTCGATAAAGTCCGTTCCGTATTTTCTTTCTCAGGAAAAATTTTACATGCACCCACCCAGCCATCAAATACCCCTTCATGAATGCTTCAATTTGATACCTCACTCCACCCCATCGGGCCACTAGGGGCTCTCCTAGCTCCAAAAAGGTTATTTTCATACCCTTCGGCCACCGCGCATGCGCAGAATCACCCTAATTCAACCCCACACCCAGTCCATTAGATGCCTCTTCACGTAAGCTTCAATTTGATACCTCACTCGACCCCATTGGACCATTAGGGGCGCTGCTAGCTCCAAAAGGCTATTTTCATACCCTTCGACCACCGCGCATGCGCACAATCACCCTAATTCAACCCCACACCCAGTCCATCAGATGCCCCTTCACGAATGCTTCACTTTGATACCTCACTCGACCCCATTGGACCATTAGGGGCTCCCCTAGCTCCAAACGTCTATTTCCATACCCTTGGGTCACCGCGCATGCGCAGAATGCCGATATTTCAACCCCACGCCCAGTCCATCAGATGCCCCTTCACGAATGCTTCACTTTGATACCTCATACGACTCCATTGGCCCATTAGGGACTCCCCTAGCTCCAAAACCGCTATTTCCATACCCTTGGGCCACCGCGCATGCGCAGAATGCCGATATTTCAACCCCACACCCAGTCCATCAGATGCCCCTTCATGAATGCTTCACTTTGATACCTCATATGACCCCATTGGACCATGAGTAACTCCCCTAGCTCCAAAACGGCTATTTCCATACCCTTCGGCCACCGCGCATGCGCAGAAGGCCGATACTTCAACCCCACACCCAGCCCATCAGATGCCCCTTCACGAATGCTTCACTTTGATACCTCACTCGACCCCATCGGTCCACTAGGGGCTCCCCTAGCTACAAAAAGGCTATTTTCATACCCTTCGGCCACCGCGCATGCGCAGAAGGCCGATATGTCAACCCCACACCCAGTCCATTAGATGACCCTTCATGAATGCTTCACTTTGATACCTAACTCGACCCCATCGGTACACTAGGGGCTCCCCTAGCTTCAAAAAGGCTATTTTCATACCCTTCGGCCGCCGCGCATGCGCAGAATGACGATATTTCAACCCCTCACCCAGCCCATTAGATGCTCCTTCACCTAACCTTCACTTTGATACCTCACTCGACCCCATCGGACCATTTTATCTAGGGACTACTTTTTCTCCGCGGAAGCTTTTTTCCGAGACCGAATCACCGCCAAAACCACGGGCAAACCGCATCACCGCGCATGAATACATTTTTTTTTTTTTTTTTTTGCCGGAACTTTTTTTTTGCCCGAACATGCCCGAACATGCCCGAACATGATCATTGGCGGCCATCTTGTACCCACCTCCCACATGTTGCACTGGCGGCCATCTTGTACCCACCTCCCACATCTTCCACTGGCGGCCATCTTGTACCCACCTCCCACACATCACGCATGCGCACACCACCCCAATACCGCCACAAAACCGCCACATTTTTTGTGCTGTGACGTCACAAACAGGTTCTGCGCATGCGCAGTGAGGCGCTATTTGTTCAATTCGGGTACTGTATACTACTGGGGTCACTGTGGGCAAACTAAAAAGAAAAAAGAAAAAAAGAGGTTCAATAAGCGCCCGTTGGAGGACGGAATATATATATATTTTTTGGCCAGAAGGCCATAAGACTTTGTCAGGATTGCTATGGGGTTGGGGGAAAGTGACTTGTGACCAAGAGTAATTTAAAACCATGAACAAATTCACAAATAAGCATTTAACACCCACTGGAGCCTGGAAAATGAAATGTGCATTTACGTTTGTAAAGTTAATCTGTCGGCATTTAATTAGAGATGGCTTTACATGTATCCGGGTCAGATCCCAGAGAATAGCCCATGTAATATAAGGTAACCGACTTGTTACCACCTTATGCTCTCAGAATTCAATGCCACAATCTTTGAGCTTTTCTGGTATTCCCTCCTGTCTATTGCAATTACCATAGCTAATTCGCATTCTCCCCTATCACCCCGCGCCCTTCCCAACACCCAAAGACAATACATATAAAAATCTGTCTTACCTGTGAAACTATGGTCGGCGCTCGAAAAGTGCTGGTGGTTTTCATCCCCGACCCTATTAGCGTGGAGATCGTCCATATTTAAGTATACTCATCGGCATAGTAGATTACACTTGTATGGTAGACTTAAGTATATATTATTCCCATCGGACAGACTATTTAGGAGAACACGAATTGGGTGCGGTCTTTTCATACAGATCTAAATGGTAGATACATTTTAGTTCAGGCAAACAGGCTGATTCTACACGGCGGAGTAAATAGAGTCGGACAATTTACCGGGGCTACACTTAAAATTGTTAGACCTGGTAGATCTCTCCCCATTAAAGGAGGAGATTCATTTTCCTCCTTTGAGTGGGGAGAGATCTGCCATGTCTAAAAATTGTTCATGTATCACGTACATATTGCTATTTGCCACCTTTGCAGATATCCATCCGAGTTAAAGAAAGTGGGAGAAAGTGTCCGACACTGAATCACTATGGTTTTATTCTAAAGCAAAGATTTCAAAGTATTTCGAAGATAATGATGTTCACTGGCCTGAAACTTAATATAACATCTATACAATTGTTTATTGCATGAGTTTCACTGATACGCGTCAGTACTTAAAATTGTATAAAATATTGTCAATTCACTTGCCAGGATTGATTCACGTGGGAAATAACATTTCCATAACCATGATAACAAGCCTATTACGGGCATCCACCCTGACACAGTCGAATCCAATCTCGACAAAGACTTACCTGGGCCTGTTTGATCCGGTATACGAGAACATGTTCCCGGATTTGTCTTACGTCTGGATATCTATAGCCGATAAACATGTATGTATCCGTGTCACCTCGAACTTTTTAGTATGACAGCCGACATATACGCCGTCATCAAAGGTTATTTTCTCTACAGAGATTTCGTGTCCATATCTCACACATCGACTTAACGGACCATGTATGTTTAGATGGGTAAATGACCCCATAACAGGTGCGGTAGAAGTGCCAAAAATAAAATATTACATATACAAGAAATTGTTCAGTTGGCATGAATTACAATATAATATTGTATACTCAGAAAAGTTTCAAGGCACTGAGTCTCATCATTCTCGAATAACAGGGCCGTGAAGTAGTGCATTCGTGCAAAATCGTCAGTTTTGAGGCGAAACTAGCTAAGATTCATAGCGTCTCCCTTACCTCAACGCTATGCCGACGACAAATGCATTTCCCTGATGTAACTCGAACATCTCCATGGCGCACTTATTATTACATTTGCGCCCTATTGGACCTTCATTAACTTGAGAAAATGGGCCGCCATGAATAAAAATACAGAAATGGCAGACTAAATGGACATTCGTCGGTCAAAAATTAATTACAGACGTTAAAATTATCCCTATGGAGCCTCAAAATCACCTGAAATCGAGGGTCAAGAAGATGGGCATTTCCGTCATAATAGACCCCGTGTGTACAGGGGATGATGATCACAACATCGATTATGGTATTTTTATTCATGGCGGCCCTTTTTCTCAAGTTAATGAAGGTCCAATAGGGCGCAAAGGTAATAAATAAGTGCGCCATGGAGATGTTCGAGTTACCACCAGGGAAATGTATTTGTCGTCGGCATAGCGGTGAGGGAAGGGAGACGCTATGAATCTTAGCTACGGCGAAACCACCTCATATCTCTTTCTATAAACATATGAAGGTAAATTCGTTAGGTAAAGATGAAGGTAAAAGATGAAGGTAAAAACGATAACCAGAACCAGATGCTGTTAACATAAAATTCCTGTTTTCTAAGAAAGGAGGTTGATATATTTGCACAAGAAGCACCCATCAGTTGTTGGAAACATCTGACACCTGCGCTGTACGGTACAACAATCAGAGCATTATCACAACACGCATTGGGAGAGAAGCGGCGGTTAACTTCAATTTTCGGTCTATAGTATTCGGTTTGGTTTTGGTTTTATCTGACGTGGAGATATACCCCACTCATAAATCGTATATTCGTGTAATAATTTCACCGATTCCTCCGTGATTATTTACGACACGTGTGGCGACCTCATTTGTAAACACGAAGAGCTGAAATACGCGAATGAGCAATGGACATTTCGGCCTGCCGCTGACCTAGTTTTCCACGGAAACCGATAATTGTGAATTACGCTGCAACCTATTTTACAGTCGAATGCGAATGCCTTAACAAACGGTAATTACATGTATAAAATAGAATGCATCATTTTTCCGTTTAAAGCAAGTTGAAAACGTTCAATGTACTGGCACCTTTTCTGCCAGTATATTTAACTGTGAATTTATGGTGTGTTTTGTAACAACGTGTTCTATACATAACTGTACTTAATTACCGCAAGAGAAAATATATGTACATAATATGTGAAAGTTCTAGCTCGATATGATAGCTATGGCATGAAATTGAAATCCGCAGCATTTGTGAAAAAAGGTCTAAACCGAGTCATTTAAACACACATTCAGACAAGAATGTCGCCTTGGACCAAAACGCCATTTAACATGAGCGATGACATTACATCTCCACTGTCGGAAAATATTTTCAGATTGACAAAACTGTTGTCACCACAAAATCTGCTCTGACAAAAAGTATATTCATGCGCAATTGAAGACTAAAGAATAGTACTTACTGCACACTGCGCGTTTAAACTGAGTAGTTTTGAAGACATTTCAAGTTTGGCCAAAAAGTGTGGACAGGACTGGACTTTAAGAGTTGGTACTGTTGATCCAACGAAGCTCGTGATGGCTTACCTTAGGTGTATAGCTATTATGAATAGACCAATTTCAGTTTATCTTGTCTCACCACTAAGTGAGGCGGTGCATATATGTTTACCTCTTCCAACTTGTTCGAAGTAAAGCATGATCTTGAGCAAACATAGATATATTATTATAGAAATATAACATACAGTCAGTCAAACAAATTGTCACTGTTCGCAAATGTTTGCGTTAATCCATGATGGCGTCACTTTTCCTGTCGTTGCAAGGTAACTTGTCTCCAAGCACGTCCTGATCACAAGGTCATATTGGCTAGACCACTAAGTCAGCTAACTGAGAATGTACTAAAAATTTGTCGGACAATTTCTCTAATATAATGTTTTTAATTTTTTTTTCTGCGAATATTCGTACTAAATGGTAAGATATCTCCTCAGTCTTGACATTTAAAGGTGAACTGCAAAGGTGTTTCCATGCCAAATTGTCGGTGAGAGAAACGTACAGGAACGTGTGACATTATCCTATTCAATTTCAAACCGAGTCCATATGTACCGGTATATTACAAGGTGCAGACCAGCATGTGTAGGGGCTCCATGAGGCTTGTCAGTGTTTCTGCATGCACCAGTGATGGACTTGCACAATATGACTAGAAGATAAATAGGAAGTTTTAGTTCTGTCAGTGGATTGGCCAAATTTGAGAAATAGGAAGTAGCAATCACAGAATCTGAATGGATATACTTACAATTTTGTAAGTCTTCCATTCAGGTACTGTTTTTTTTGCGGGGGGGGGGTATAACATTTCCACGGGAGGGGAGGCACTTGGGAGGTATAACATTTCCACATGCCCATGAATTACTGTCATAGATAACGACTTAATTTTAATTTTTCTTGTGACGTGCAGATTATCATTAATATTATCCCCTTGACCATCCACATTCATTGCAAGGAAGGGAGATAACCAATTTAGGTACATGTGTAAGCAGATGGCGCAATACATTCACATCCGGGATCTTTACTCCATTAATTCATCAGACAGTGCTTAAGATTTGTCCCAGTTACAAGTCATCAATTGTAACAGTGTGACACAAACTTCGTATATCACGAGTTTATATTTTATCTGGAGGTAGGTTTGTGTGTGTGTGTGGATGTGCCTGTGTGTGTGTGCGGGAAGGAGGGGGGGGGGGGATATAAGGCTTTGATTAAAGTTGGCCTGATCTCAATGCTGTGCGAAGAGAAAGTGCCGATACACCAGTAGTAGGGAAAAGTGATCTTCCCACATGTCGGCCTTTGAACGAGAGGGATGCGAGACATCGGGTTTCACCTAAAGATATTCCTGGACCCAGGCATGCGCTATAGGGTTTTGTAGGTAGAGTATAATGGGTGCTCAAACACGGAGGTGGTACGAGCTATCGAGAAGGAGAAGGATGAGATGGACGAGACTAATGGACCTAGGCATGTATCATAGGGTTTTGTGGTAGGGGATTAATAGATTCGCATGCGCAACCGGAAGTGGGAAGCTTTACCGGGAACGACAGGGACGAGAGACATCGAGGTTTCACCCAACGAGACCCAAGAGTATCGAGCGTATCGTGATCGAAGGAATTAAGGGCACAGAAAAGAGATTCCGTGTGAGGCCCTCAAGTTGCAGTGATACACTATCACAAACCCCCACTGGTCATAATAAAGACTATCGATAGGTGTATATGAACAAAATCAGCATAATTTCCTTCACAAAATTGTGTGTAACCGCCCTACTCATCAAAGTTATGCAGGAAACTGCACCTAAAATTAATTGACAACCTACCCCTACCCCAAACATGAAAATTACGAAAATATACCCACAGTTCGGCCCTTGAAAATTGTATGACGTTCCCAACTGAGGGATGATTTACTATTACTAACCCGAAGGGAACGTCTGGAAGATTTCAAAAATACTTTCTGGATAGGTCAACGCCAGATCGTTCTCTGTCATTTACACGGAATGATAAACATTTGGAAAACAGCCCATCCGAGAGGGCGCCCACAGTTATTTCCCTTGATATTGTCTTCCCTATAGCAATTAATCTTTTAACTATACTCTTTGTAACAAAAGGAGATCTCCATCATCCGTCGTTATGGGGAATCCCACTTAGCTAAAAGTACGAAACTGTGAATTGAGGCCTATTATCTCTCCGCAATTTCAAAACAAACAAAATGACGGTCTAGGGGATTCTTTAGGACGAGCTGAGACGCCATCTATGCGCGAAGGGAGAGAACTCTGAAGGGTACATGTAAAACCAACTTGCCTCGAACTCGAATTTTACTTTGGAGGCGTTTACTCCATCGGACATCCCCGATGCTCATCCGATAATATCAGATGAGTTATTTGTTTGAGCTGATCTGTCATCACAGCTCCCGAGCTAGCGTATCTAATTCCGCTTATTCTAGTGCTAGGGGCCGTGTGGATACTTCATAGTCTCCGCATGAACAGCTGCAATAATAGCGCGACTGAGATACTTAGGCTACTCCACCTCTTCCATATCGCCCAAATTACATGTATGTGGTCGGATTCTGCTGCTGGTAAGTCCCCGAGGTCCGCCCTCTGGACATGTCATTCGACAAGTATATGTAAGTGCATTGTTTTGATGGGAAATTTAGGCCGCACGAAGTCGGGTATTACAGGGTTTTTTTTCTGGGTATTCTTGCATTTACCAGGTTATCCCATGTTGATGCGTTGAATCCATCAGACGTCCTTGATGCTCATTCATTAACATCAATAAAAGCGAGGCTTAGATATCCACCGTATTCTCGGGTCTGGGTGCCGATGGAAGCTTTCCTGTGGAGTCATATGGTTGCCAATTTTTCCCATCTCTTGGATATTCCTCCAAGTTGAAGGTTGCATACTTGTGTGAGAGGTCTAGGAAGGGGCGATTTAAGCGAATGTAGACGTATGAGGTACTCTCTTGAGCACGCACCCCTTATAAAAAGTACCATGGTAGTGGCCATCCATGATGGTTACAATGATAAAATCATGGTGTTTTGGTCAGCAGCATGGTAATGTTTCAGAAGGGACTGTATTATCCGACGGGGATGTTGACCAGTATCACGTGACTGTGCCGTCATCAGTAGTAGAGAAAACACATATTCGCTCGGATACGCACTTGTGTGGGTGGTAAGTGCACTTGTGTACATTAACTCACAGGGGTTGGCGCGTGGAAGTGAAATACAAGCGTCTAGTTCGTCATTCAATACTCGTCCGTTAAAGAATTTCCGCGGCTATTTTCCAGAGTTCTATTTCATATGACAGCATTAGCTTCAATTACAAAGAAAAACATTACAATCATAATATACATAAACATACATGTAGGCTAGTTTTCTGCATGAGAGAAGTGTTCAATGATCCCACGAAGACATAATGATGTTCCAAAAATATGATATCCTTGTCGCTTATCAATATTCTTAATTCGTAGGACTTTCCTTTGAAGTCGTTATAGAGAATGATGTATCTCAGTCACGATTTGATTGTGACTGTTCATATGTACACAATAACCATCTTGAGTTACAGGAGTCCATACGGCCCCTAGCCTCGAGTTAAGCGCAATTAGACACAAGTTGCGAAACGTAACGCGATAGATCTTGCAAGGCTACGCTCATATTTTGCGGTCAGCATGCGATATGTATCACCAAATTTGAGAAAGTTTGAGTGGAAGCGCTTGGTGGGGTAGCCGTTTTATAAGTCGCAATAATGTCTTTGTAACGTTAATTAAGGTAGTCACATTTGAAATAGGTTCCAGCACATGTTACTAGGCGTGATATTGATACGCCATATGCAGGTTCCACTGGAATATTACTGTCCAGAAAGGGATAGTTTACGATGTCGAAATTTTAATCAGCTCTCTTGCTCTATAGTCGACCAGAGAGTAGGCCCGCTTGGTCTACATACGATGCGTCGTTAGGGCTATCTGTAGTTTCCTTCAAATCCATTGTAGGTCGATATATATCCTTCGTTGCGTCATAGATATAGCGATTATCCACAGCGACCGTCTATATAGCGTTTGGTGAATGAGAAGGAACGGGCTTAGAAATGATTGCTTTTTCAAAGCGCCTGCATATAGTCGTATTCACAAGAGAACAGATAAATGTCAGCCAAAAGGGGCGCACAATCATTACCCATTGAGATACCTATATGCTGCTGATATATTGTGTTGCCAAATTTCACATAGATATTATTAATGAGGAAGTCAGGCAACTCTATAAACAAAGAAACATCCCATGAATGATATCTCTTGTATGTAGTGAAGCTAAAGAATGCTTTATGGCTTCTGACATTAATATATCTACGATCAGTTTTCTTGAACACAGATACTAGTAATGAATTTAGACGGTCGATAAGGTCCTGATGAGGGATTGTATTATAGGGAGTCGAGAAATCCCATGTGGATAAATGTCTGTACGGTATGTTCTTCCGTAGGACATTCTCAATTTTTAAATATCCACATACATTAAACGCCAGAGTTTTTAGCAATACCTTTCCCGACATGTAATTACGTCCTGAAGGGTCCTCGTCAACAGGGTTGAAAGAGCTTGGTAGTGCAGCTTCTAGAACCAGCTATGAATCTAGCTGTGTGTGGTGTTTTACGCATTTTGGGAGTCCATTTCACTTTTGGTATATCGTTACGAGTGATTAATAGACAAAGACCTCTTTCCTTGAGAAACGTTTTGTGGTTGTTAAATAAATCTTCTACAGTAAATGTTCTATGATGGTGTGCTTATACTCAATTCCTTTGTCAGCATCTGATAATAGTAATATTTGCAAATGAATATTATATTATTTGGAGCTTCGTCTGCTGAGACTACAAGGAATTTACTCTAGAGATTCACTAGAACTCCTTGCGAACTGAGATTTCTCAGTAGCTGTTTTGCTCGGGGAAGGGTACTTCTGTCGATATGGCGGATTGCTTCAACGACCTTGCTCTTGGAGAGATCCAGCTAATCAGCGAGTACTGTAGGTTCAACTTTTCTCGCTTTGACCGCCCACTGCTCTAGTGTAGTCAGGACTATCTTCTGGTCGGTTTTCAGGTTTAGTATTCTCGGCCCTCTATATTTAGGCCCCTTCATCGGGGGTGTCTTTAGTTCCTTATCACTCATTGTATCAAGTTTACCAGTCACAATATGTTTGCATGGTGTATGGATAAAGTTCGACGATTCACATCTTCGGATGTTTCGATTATGTTCACTGGACGGTACAATCGAAAATACGCTACACACTGCAGGAAGGATTGAGCCAAAGTAAACCCGGTATTTTGGGGTCTAGACGTGACGGATACAAAGAATTCGGTTCAAATTCCATTTTAATCCAGCCATTTTTGGTCGTTTAGACCCAACGTACTGTTAGCCAGACTTATTAGAGGAAACTTGACAAAATGCGCTCTCGTTGTGTATAGTATCGTGACCGGCGTGGTTGTAGATAAAGGGCAATTTTGGATGCCCACTCAGGACCAGGCGCCTACCCACACCCTTAAATGTTCTATCCCGGATAAAATGGGGTCTAGCTTTTGTGCTACTATGCCATGAAGTACCATATAGATGGTTAGTAAATACAGCCCAATTCTGACGTCCGTACCCACTTTTTGCTAGATCACACGAAACTACGTCACTTCGCGCCACGAATCACAATCATAATAATGTTTATGGACTTGGCAGAGTAGTTGGAGTCCGACCAGTATCGACTTGAACGGACATTACCGGAAAACCACGAAACATACCACGTGAGAGATGGCTGATGGCTAATAAATAAAGCCGGGTTCTGAGGTCTATACTCGCTTATTGCGAGTTCTCACGGAACCACGAATCTCGTTTAAACCAATGAGCGAAGAACCTTGGTGGAGCAGTTGAGAGTCCGACCAGTGCTAACCTATATGGACAGTTTTGTCGGAAGGTCCTTACAATTACATTAAGTAATCAGTTATGCCCCGGTCTAAATAGGGCAGGGGCAGGAAGTGAGATAGAAATGATTTTTGTCCGTCCGTCCTTTTGTTCTCCGACATCTTCGAAACTTACATGGAGAGATGCTTAGTACCTTGCAGATGTACATTATGCAGTGTTTTTGTTTAACCCAGCACACAACCGGAAATGACATCATACATAGTAAAATCGATGTTTGCCCAACATTTCGGTTACTTTTCAATCCTGCATAATACCTCTGCTGACCTAGCGGTCGGATTCAAACTGAACCGCGTGTAAGTGGGTTTTTCGCTATAGCAACGTAGTATAGCTCGTCTTCAGCTATTGCTGGAAGAGGTAATGTGGAGGGAGCCTGTGGAACGGAGCATGCGCTGAGAGGAGGTTGGCTTTTATCATGCTGGCCATGAACATGCCAACAACAACAACGATCACACTCTCACGCTGTAATATTTGACCTTGAACAAAATACGCCAAGGTTGACCATCTTCAATAAATTTGTGGTCAATAATCAGATACATATATGTAGTAAGTGTAAAAAGCCTTAAATACGTCGTTTTGAATAAAAGTTTTATTTCGCATTTCCGCTTCAAGCAAATAAGCGTTGTGTTTTACTTTATGCTACTACATGCAATTAATAGTAAAATATGACGTTAAATATCAAGATTCGTTTTCAGTATTAACATAATATGGAAAATAAATCGACCAATCTCTTTCTTATTCTTTCCGAGTAAGCGATGCTGAAACCTATTATCCAAATAGGCTAGCTATAATACTTTAAGAGATACTGTGCTTACAGCACTGAACCGGCTTTTACCATATAGATTGACCTTAAATTCGGGCAAGGACGTCAGCTGCATGTGTGGTATGGATTTGGAAAAAAAATGGTTATAATGTTTCATGATATATTATGATAACATCGATGATTGGCAGACACACACCAGTAGCGCGTCAAAGTCGACGGCTAGGCTCACACAGCTGAACCTGCACGGGTTCGAGGGCAGCTGGTCCATGTGTGAAAGTTTGTCAGTTATTTGCCGACGGGCGGTGGTTCTCTCCGGGTACTCCGGCTTCCTCCACCAACCAAACTGACTGACACCATATGAGTGAAACAACCTTGAATGTGACATTAAGCCAACTCCCCCGCCCCCAAACGAGAGAATGTTAAATTGATAATTGTGATCAATATCACCAGAACGTCCTGACGATCTATTATCATATGAGCTGGAAAGAGTTATTCCCTCTTTCTTTTTCCACCGACTAACATGTGATTGCCAAAAGTTAAATTATCCAAGCGCATCTGATTACATCTTTGAATTTGAGTATAAACACATATTTTCATGAGATACATTGTAGCACCAGTAATACGTTCAAGTTCTCGGCGAATGTTTCGTTGTTCTAATCGGAGTTGACCGGGTTATTTGAAGTGTTTACAGTAGAGGAATGCCCCAACCCCAGTTAGACTGAGGGCGGAACCGAGGCCACATAGTCGGAGAAAGCCGGGAACCGACGGCAGATTCCGTTCCCAAAACGTCTTTTCGAAAGGCCGGGGCTTGACTTCCTGGAAAACAAAAAACGGGGCGATTTAGTTATAACGTGGGCATTCTGCCAAGACGATACTAATGATAATATTGAATACATGAATTGCAGGCAAGCACCTAAAAGGTGCATGGACCCGTCAGCCTGTTTTTTTTTAGTCAAGTAGGATCAGGGCTGCATCTAGAGTCAATTTAGTTTCGGAAAACATATGGGCGCCCAAAACTCAAATGAAACAAAAAACGAAAGTGTTGTTGCTGTTCAATTTGAAAGGATTTCTGAAGGAAATACTCCTAGAAAAAGCTTCTGGGAGCCTCAATATCGATCCGATTGCAAAGCTGGGTATTGAATTTCATGTTAATAAACCTCTGTTTTGTGATTGATCACAGGCTCTTTGCGCCGAAATTCACTTAAAAAAATTGGACCCTCAATAATGAATTATGAAAAGCAACTGGGAGTTTGGGATCGGAACCTGCAAAAAAATCCTGGATACCGTATATAACAGACTTCGGTTTCACGTGAGTGGTGTGCTGGGATTACAGCATGCAGGAAAGTGTAGCTCTGTTAGTGGCAATTTATGCATTGCACAAGTGTGATAACAAGTAAACACACTGATTGACACAGGCCCACCCTTATCATTAATTGGGAGGGGGGGCGGGGGGCGGGAATAAGCTGCAGGTATGCAAACTGGTTCAAAATTGCCCCGAGTCAGGCTAAAAATGGGCTCTCCTAATCACTCGTTTTAAATTATTTCCAAGGTACAGTAACATGTTTGGTGACAAAAATTGAAGCATTATGTTGTACCATGTGTGAACACAAATATGGTTCCAGCAAAAGTTTTAGGATAAATCATATGATGTAGAATAGAATGATTTAATAGCAAAATTAAAGAAAAATGTTGTCCTTCATTCAATGAGAATCTTGAATGGACCAGGCTTTCTTGTATCAGGGAACCTTCAAAATTCACACTGAAACATGCAACCAAGGGTTCCCGATGGGCATAGATAACAGTGCAAAAGCTAAGCCATCAATAAATAATACCAAAAAAATTTTAAAAATCAAGAAATCATCACAGCCATCTGAAAATCTAATCATTTCATCAGTCAACATTCAGGAAGCTCTCACCAAAGTTTTGTCAGGCCCGACTTGATAGATCTGCAGATATTCAGTGGACAAGAACATGTTGATGGGCATAGATAACAGTGCAAAAGCTGAGCCATCAATAAATAAAAATAAAAAAATTAAAAATCACGAAATCATCATAGCCATCTGAAAATCTAATCATTTCATCAGTCAACATTCAGGAAGCTCTCACCAAAGTTTGGTCAGGCCCGACTTGATAGATCTGCAGACATTCAGCGGACAAGAACATGTTGACGGACGGACGCTAGGACGGACGGACGGACGGACGTACGTACATGGCAACGACAAGACCCCACAGCCCTATGGGCTGAGGGGTAATATCACGAATTACGAAAATCTCAGGCGGTAAAAGCTACGATGACCCTGCTGCAGACGACGTAATACGTAGAAAATCTTCTGTGAGCTTGACCTGGCATGAAGGAATTCTCCAATTTCGCACGTAAGCAAAGAAACAGTCGACACTTCCTCTTAAAATATTACTGTACAATTGTGGATGGATATATAACACGAGAACTATCGTTCATCGCAAACTACAATTGTAGGATCTTATTTCACCACGATAGTTGACTGTGAGAAGTGATTCGTCGGGCTTATGAATGGCTTCTCAGTATGCTGCCATGGATGGCTATCTGGGACTCGATCAACATGTGAACTACACAAAGTGCGCGATGAGGAAGTTTTGAGCATTTATGATGAATCAGTGCATTAGTAAGACGAAGGTGATAAATAAGTCATCGTTCTTAGGCCCTTTTCACACCAGACGTGATGGCAAGCGGTGCGGGCGAATCCGCTTGACGAAGTTTGAGGCTCCTTCGCTTTGGGGGTATCACACCAGATGCGGGCGTCAAACGCAACTGCACTATCACGAGGGCCAAACAAAATGGACGAGGTCGAGGAAGAAAAGACATCGAGACTGGTCAGTATCGAAATCGCCACGACGGCCGAGGCGAGCGGCGCGATTGAAAATGGGAAATGAACCTCTGCATTCGCGTCGCCCGCCTTCACCGCTTTGCCGCGTCGCGCGCGGCGTGAAAGCAGAACTCACCAACCATTGATCCATTTCACAGGCAATTTTTTTCGCTTCGCCCCGCCGCTTCACTGCCTCCGATGTGGAAAGACCCTTAGTGCAGTCTGGTCAGGGATTTTATCAGGCTTGTCAACGAAGAGATCGTATAAAAAGTTCGTTGGCTTCTCTCGCTCTCTTTCATACGATGTTTTGGTTGGCTTGCCTGATGAATCCTCTGCCAAACAGCACGAAGACCGATCACATTTACGTACTGGATTGTGCACCCTCGCTACCAGTCCCCTCCCTCGCCCTTTTATTCTATATCGTAGGGCGCCCAAGCTGCCTAACCAGCTGCTATGCTGAACGTATTAATCCAATGATGATGTCGTGTACGGTCAGCCAAACAAGTGAGTTTACTTTACTTTTTTCAAAGCAGAGGTTACAGGGTCAAAGGAATTACGTGTTGATGTTAGATTTGCCCGATGCGTCACTCGCCGCCTCAGCGAATCAGAAGCGTGTGTGTCACAAGGCCGATCCATATATGGCAGTTTAATAGGTCAGCTTTTTGGTACATGCTCCCTGCCATTCGCATTTGCGTTTGACTGGTTCACCATGGTCGGTATAGTTAGAACATGGCGTTCGCGATGATCAGATTGAGTTACTCCCTATCTATCTATATGAAGATACCCGAGTTTCTCACATCACCTCCCAAAGGATTCACTGAGCCCCTTTACGAACATACCTTGTCCTCGGGTTCGTCTTGCCAGATTTGACTCTTAGATATCTTTCCGTCAGCACACATAATCTGTAAAAATATGCGATTATACTTCAATTAAACAGCAGCATTTCGAGTACATCGTATGTCGACTGACTGATTGTCCGGCTGTGTTTTGTGGCGCAGTTAGAAGGCAAACACTCGCAACTTCTCGGGGATATTAAGAGGAATAAATCCTGAGAAGGACATAAATACACCCATTTTGTCTCCATATTGCGATATATCACCTGTGGAGTTCATTCAGTTCAAAAGAGAGCATTCTCTCGACAATGGGCTGTTGAATTATTTTGACCTAAATTATACTTTGTGCAGTAATTTGGTGAACCTAGTGTAGTGTAGTAAAACAATGGTCGTATTGTGAGGAGGCGTCGTGTGGGGGAATGACGACTGTGTGAGGGTTGTACGACCTTGACCTTTGACATTTTTACCATCGAGGTCACTTCCGGTCACGTGAATTGCGGATCGCTTGTGCATAAAAAATCAGGCTCGCACAAAATCCGTTAAGATGGACTTCACACCTATAACACGAAACGGGCTATCAATCGGGCTTAGGCTGCAAAGTACGACTGGAGTGATCTCGGGACCGTTATGTCATAGTAGCCGGCGAGGTAATCGTGTGCATGCGCACTCCCCAGGCACGCCTTTTTTCGAAGTTCTGGGTGAGATGTGGGATTTTTCTCGAGCGCGGTGTCCTGGTGAAGATATCGCGATGTAGAATACAATTAGGGACAATGTGATTATAGCTAATTGGCCCTCTCACAGGGCGCCTTTACACACCCTGTCGGGCCGCTGGCCGACATCGTATAAGGATACGTTACTCCACTTGGTTGACCCGTCGGAAATGGATATGTCTGTATTAACAGTGGAAGTGTGTGAGCATATTTTCCCGACGAGATATGGTGCCCGCTAAGAGGGTGGGTACAGACTTACTCTAACGTACCACATACGGCGTTATATGGTCACTTCCTCTTCCTTCCTCCTCCTCCTCCTCACTTGAACGCCCTGTACTGTACAGAGGAGGTACTCTACCAGGGTAGACAGCCCATAACCCCTTACCTACAATAAGTTATGGAGCATGCCTGGGTCCAGGAGTTTTGTTTGGTGAAACCTCGATGTTTCACACCAATGTCGTTCTCGGTACAATTCTGGTTGCGCATGCGCAATGTACTAATCAGAACTCTACAGCGACAAGTCTGCACCCACTGTTTCTGTCTGTTATTACTCAACAACACCGAGATTGCAATTTTCCATCTATTGCGCACATCCGAAATGCCCTTAAATTATCGGATGCGCATATCAGCCCAATCTGGGTAGGCATGTACTTTCCACCCATCCGAGAGCACATTCGACCATATCTGCGCTTTCTCTGCTACGAAAGATGTCCGTAGCTATGAGCGCGCATGCGCTTATCATCGGTCAACGCTCAGCACCCCACTCGTACTCAACACCACGCGAGCTTCGTTGCAATGTTTAACCTTTTGAATCGCCTTGAACAATTGGCGCTCCAATATCATAACATCTCAGCTTACCTCCCTTACAGCACGCTCTCCAGCTTGAACGGCTCCTTCCATGTAACCAGACCATATCGTAGCCGTTTCTGTTCCAGCAAAATATATCCTTCCTACCGGTTTTCGTATTTCTCTGAGGGGAGAAACAATTGTATCGTCTCATCAAAAACGAAATAGTATAAAACCGGCACCTCTGGAATTCTATGTTATTTATATAAGAATTCAATGATGAATGCAATCATGAAAGCTTATTTATAAATCCCGGTCATCATTATCCCCCGTCAAAAGTTAGACGATTAGAACTGGTTTCGAGTACCGTACGTGACTTGCCCAGGTTACTTTTGCCATGTTAAATCTGGAATACAATATGACAAAACGTTATCCCAATTTCGATGTACCGTCACATGTAACCTAGTTTAACGGTAACATGGAGAGAACCACGACCACCATTTGAGGAGAATATTTTTGAGAGGAACTATCACTCCAGAATCAAACTATATATTGTAATTTAGATGTGAATGCAGACTTAAACCACAGGGGGCTGTGATCGAAGATTGAGGAGCCACACTGAATTGGCATTGCTGCAGTAAAATACAAGGGTGAACGTAAACACAGGACCTCGTCTCAAATCAATAAAACAATGCTACTCACTAGATTTGACATTGATCTTGTTGTTTAATTAACACACGTTAAGTAGTGTGTGGTAACAACAACAACAACATCGATTCAGAATAATCAGCATTGTTTTATTGGTTTGAGACGCGATCCTGTGATGTAAACCTGACTTGAGTTGGACAGTTTTCTGTCCCTGTACCGTACCTAACAGCAGCTTTTAGGTAGTATTTTTATACAATAGTGTCGGGCCGAATCAAATATACGAGGGTGAATGCAAAACATGGTCTAACTCTTCTCAGTTCCTGTACTAGCCTAACAGCATCTGTAGCCGAGTTAGAACCGCGGGAATGCTGCCGTCCAACCTGGAAGCTGTACCCCAGGCGTGACAAGGCCACAGCCTACGTCATCTCTACGAGTGACTGGTGATTGGCCGTAACATAGCTCGCTCCAACAACAAGAGGGAATGTTGAGCCATACATCCGTAAACTCGCTCCGACAACATATCGTGGTACAGACCGGGTAAGCAATGGTCAATGAAATGGGTTCGGCCAAGCCGCCACTTATACATTGCCTGTATTGTTTCTTTATTTCTACGCGGTTCACAGGACATTATTTGCACCGAGTTTATGTTGAATACACCAGTGTAAGCCGTTTTATTTGTCTTTTCTCTAGCTCATGGGTAACGACAGACCGATAACAGTAAATAATGGCTTTTTTGTGACCTGACCGAACCTCGTACGTTGACGCGTTACAATTACAGATACATGTTAAGAGCTTGAAAATCGGCAACGGAACGAAAGTTTCTGTCTTATAACCATAATTGTATGAACAGGTATGAAAACAATCGGTTACAGTTTGCATGAGGTAAACTTCTGGATATTCTGAATATATTGCGCGGATGTGCCTTGTTGTACCCCTTACGGTGGAGCCACCTCGGTAACGATAGAGTAAACGATTGGTTACCAGTACGGCATGGGCAAAACCATTCGCGCCGCTCAGCCGATTCCGTCGGCGTCATCTGAACTCGCGCATTGTAAAACGTGATCCGCCGGACGTGTAGCATACCACATACTATAGTATACATAGTCCTCGTTGTATTTCTCACTTATCAGAAGATAAACTATATATCTAAATGAATAGAATATTCCCTCGAGTCTACCCTCGAAGGATCACGTCTAAATTCGAGGTGTTTCTCCTGGCTTTTCATCTCAAACCGACCTCCATGGCAACGGAAGTCATACAGCTGACAAGCGCTGCTCGGAGTTGCGGTGTGAGACTGTGCCTGCGAGGAGTTTCAAAATAGGTGTCAATATGAATTCCTATCAGTGATGGGCGACTCAGTCTATCCTACATACAATACGATCCCATGCCGTGTGGGACAAAATAACACTTACTCTCCGAAGACGGTGAGAAATCCCGGAGGCATCATGATAGTATAACAGCCACCGGACCATTGTTCAGCGCTCCAGTTCATCTCCTCATAATGAATGGGCTTAAAGAAAGTGTTTTCAAAATACAATCACAATCAGACCTCAGCAAAATTTAAATTCATATCTCCAATTACCACTTCATTCAAGAAACGAGCTTTACTGTCCCTCGCACCTACATCACATACATAGAGACGATAATGAAATAAGTAATATTTGAAGTGGCAGAGCGACGTCTCAGACCAATTATATAGTTTGAAACTGCTAATAAATGTTTTCCATTTATGAGATACGAATCGTTCGTCACGGAGAAATCTAATAGCGTGTGACAAAGGTCAGTGAGCGTGGTGAGGTCTCCCGTGTCCAAATTACTTGACGTTATTAGCACATGTACTTGTAATGACCTTCTGCGACCTTAATAACATTTGTCCGCGAGAAAATTGATAGATTATCGACTCTAGAATAACCTATGCTTCGTGACCAAAATAACACAGAGAAAGTTAAAATCAATATTTTGCGTTTCATGGGAGAAATATATGATGAGCGGTTGGATAGCTCATTGAAAGAATGGAAACCAAACTGGGACAGACATAGGGTAACATTGTTGTGCATATATGTTTTTGTTTACGTCAATGTGTGTAGATGGCCCGAATGTACTTATTTGTGCAATATAAGTAAAGGAACTGGAAAAGCAGAAATTAAAGAATGTGTCAGAGCGTATCCAACCGCAAACAAACCCCCAACCCTGCGACGAGCAATCTACTATGATCTACTTTCTATCTGGACCAATGGTATTTCTCAGTTCCTTGGTTTGATAGTAAAATTAACGTCGTGTTGTATATAATATGACTTGCCACAACAAGACCATCTTTGATTTCGTAGAGTGTGATATCTAAGAATGTCCTGGAGATTAGCTTCCCTTCTCATTGTTTATATTGCAACCAGCGAGGACACTTATCCCTAATGTGGCGAAAAATGTCTTAGCTGGGTTAGAAGACAGGAGCCGGACACTCTTATCCACCGGACATTCTTACCCTCCACACTGTCAGGAAAGACGAAACGTGTTACCAATGCTCAGAAAATGTTCCTCAGTCAGTGAATACCCACTGACCATTCTTCGATCTTGCGCTTCACTGATGTTAGGAACTCTTGAGCCAATCCGAACCCTGCTCCTGAAACACAGTTCTGTTGGCCGAATATATCGATAATCTACCGCGCATACTCTACTCAAATTGGCCTATGCATCTACGCATGTGACAGACTACCCTCTAAACATGCAGTATTACGCTCCTAGCAAATTAATTAAACTGACATTTTTGGGGATTTTCCGTTGAATTTGACGTTCTTTGCACATGATAAATACTGTCGGTCCTCTCAAACCATCGCTGCTCAGTCTGCTCTACATTTTTTTCTCTCTGAGTTTGGGAACTAGACTAACAATGTTATTAAGAGCACTTACTTTCAGTCCTTCGTCAGATTGGAAAACTTTGGCGTATACGGCCGCTATTCGCTTTTTGCGTTCTTCCTTCGAAAGCACGGCGTATCTCCTGGCCCTATCAGCTAGGACGAATCTGAAGTTTATCAATAGTAATAATTAGCATGAAACAAATTCAACTGTTTACGCCTTAAAAAATATCGACAATTTTGGAGACTTTGAACGGACTATTTACCACTTCTCGACCTATATTAAAGTTTTTGACAAAATGTTTCAAATTTAAGGTGTTAGTGATTCGGGTCTTGTTGTTACAGAGCATTTTAGAAAATGCTGAAAAGTGCCCGAAGATAATGAAAGTGGATGTGCAGTGTATTTATTTCCGGGACCTGTGCAAATGTTAAATAACGAGTGTGAAGCATTAAACACAACAACCATTAAACTTTCACTTTCAGCCAATCCAAATTATACACAATATTGAAGAAGCGACTGCAGAACACAGAAGCAGACGTTTTACCATACAAACATTGTTAAAGGACTGGGGTTGCTAGAAAAATTTCGGAGCTATCTCCGGAACGACAAAAGTTTGACAGCTGAAAATCCATGCCTTTTTAATTTATCATATTTGGGTCATTCGGCAGGAGCTCTCGTTATTTAACATTTACACAAGCCCAAGAACTAATTGCTAGTCGAACACGCGCCCTCCGAGTTTGGCATCAAATCGCTAGCAACGCTCTAACCCACTCGGCCACCACAATCTTACGCTATGAGAGCCGGGTGTGATCCGTCGGGTTTTGTGTCATCCATGGAAAACCCTATTAACCCTTCCTCGTCATCAATAGCGGACAATCCCGAGAATCCTGAAATATTGGATGACACAGGGTTAAAAGGGAAGCTCCAGGATTAAAGCGGTTAGCAAATGCGTATTGGATGATACATGCTTCAACTCAGTGAAAAATGAAACAAAATGAAAGAAGTTGCTTTGAAAACTTCTCGATAGTTTCCGAGTTAGTCGAAATCATAGTTGTAGAAATTACATGAAAATGTGGTTAATGGTGTCATTGGTTACACCTAAAATAATTGGGTATTCTTCTTTTGTATTATCTCGACATTTTACAATAGGCATTGAAATGATGTCATCAGAAGTATCAGTTTGACTTTGTAATGATGTCATCAGAAGTATCAGTTTGACTTTGTGACCATACTTTATGTATAGAATGGATGCTGCCTTGGTCATGGTGCCCAAAGCCAAAATTTCTTCAGTGAGTTGATTCATATTTTATTAATGTTTTCATATTTGAAGATTGAGACAGGGTGCCGGAATTGACTGGAAGAATTCTTTGGGCTGTTTGATAAACTCGGGAGACAATATTCATAATTTTATCTAAGCATGCATTCATATTTCATAACAATGGCAACTTTTAATACACTTAGCAATAAACACATACAACGTTTTGTCTATAGAGGGGGAAAATATATATTTATAGAATTTGTTTCATATTTTGCTTCATAAATTTAATATCAAAAGTATTCCACTCATAGCCGAAATTGGGGAAAACAGCGAAACTATTACACCATGTTACCTCCAAAAATGGCCGCGGCCTGACAGAATCTGGCACCTTTGACTCTTCCGTAAATTCAATGATGATAAGTTATATGCTGCTTCATATCATATCGTACTTGATTTGTGGAGAACTTGGGCTTTAATTTGTTTATATGTAAATACGTTATTTAAAAATGCCTACTTACAATTAGTAAGTAAAAGCGATACACGAAACGCCAAAATTGTTTCCTTGCAAAGCTTTCACGAACATAATTAGAATACAGCATTTGTGATAAATTGAAGCTAGTAACATCCCCTTAGCATGCAGAAAATGAAAATCTCGGGCTCTCGCGAGACTTCTAAGGATGCTTTATCGCTCGTCCTTCGGAAGAAATAGTTCACTGATAGACTGAAAGGAAAACTTTATTCTTAACGTGTTCAAGAAATGTGTCGCATAAAGCAGACATCACCCACATCAGGCATATCGGTCATGTAAGACGAAGTGACATGAATTTACGGGATTCCAATAGCGGCAAATGGGCAAGTGGTCGGCCATTGTTTCATTTGCTAACATATCAAGTCACTTTGAAAAGCGGTATCTCCTCTTACTTGAACTACATTCCAAAAATGTGCTGTCCTGTTGGTCCTTATACGTTACCTTTCTCTCTCCAGAATGGCGTTTTATAATAGACAAAAGTTTTGAAAACGGATCCCATTGGAACACGTGAAATGAGCTGGTTTCGCAAACTGGGTAATGGCGGTTCGTAAATCAGTTGTTGCTGAAGAGGGAGAGGTGAAGCACAGATCACGTAACGAGCCTACAAAAATAACAGAAATTCAGCTGTAATATTGGTCAAAACAATTAATATATGAGCCAATAAAATAAAGGAGATCTGACAATTCTGACAAATATCATATGCTACTGCTTGGACATTATGACGCAGATACGGTGCAGATAGAGGACAGACAAGGTATATATATTTTTTCCCACATTGGCGAGCAAAAAAAATCTATGAACCGCAATGAAATCTAGAATAGTTAACAAGGTATCTTCGGTGAGGCTTTTGTTACACTGCGTGCGATCAAGGCCCTGGTCCCAAGACATTCACCAGCCGTACTTGTTGGGAAAATACTGGACGGCTCATATTTGCAGAGACTGTTCATCATTAACAATAAAATAATTCGATACATCCAGTCCTTGTTTATAAGAAGCTTTCCAGTTTCAGCTATAACCCATACCATATAAAAGTTCATTTTGATGCTCCTTACCTGTTATTTTCAGGAAGCTAATTCCTTCTTTTCCACGCTTGTCGCTTTCATTAGATTTTTCGGTGCTGGTGATGAGCTGTACACGAGCCGTTTTCACATCGACCCTGACCTTCTCCATTTTACGGTAGACGCCATATTGCGTGTATTTGGTCCACTACGCATGCGCAGTTACACAATATGGCGTCTACCGTAGCCAGATCACGCCAACGAAAAGCGACAAGCGTGGCCTTCCATGCTGAGTAAATATCAAAATAATGCACACGAATATAGCACACGGAGATCAATGAACGCCATTTGTGACTATCATCCGAAGGCATTATTGATAGGAACAGTTGTGGCTAGGTAGGACGGAGTGATGCCAGCAAATAAAACATGTCACCGGTACTCGTACACACGATCGTAGAAACGGTTCAATCGAAGCAATATGGAGAAAATTGTGTTCACACGGCTACCAATCTTAATAAATTAATATCCTATCAATGCTCCCCAGTCGTACATGTCGCTATATATGATCTTACGTATTTCAATTGAATTTGGTGTTCTGAGCGCCCATACCATGGATATTTAATAGCATTATGACATCATGGTCGCATCTGGACTCATCCATTTGAAGTGTGGGAGGGGAGATAAGTTCACTGTGTCCATTTACCTCAATGTTTACACTAAATAATACCCCGTATTATGGTGTCACAATGTCAGGACCGCGGCAACACGAAAAGCCGGCTAATTCGGCTGAGCCAACCAAAATTTTTTTGTCATCAGTTCCCTTCAAATCATATGAAGCGTTCTCGGGAGTGGTTAACACGCGAGTTACTGCAAGCCTGTTAGATCCTACAAGCGACATATCCGAATGGGAAGCAGATATGATTTAATTTTAATTAGATTGCAGGGCTACATGAAATCTGGCGGAGGAAAATTGACCGTGTTGAAACTTGGCATTGAGCCAAAATAAAGATATAGTTGAATAACATCCTCCATTGTGTCCCTCTCCAACTCGATGTTTTCCTAGTCTCCGCTCTTAATAGAATGGGTATTACTTCAAAATAAATGACTCCAATGACGTTGATCGCTATGTTCATGTTACACAACGCCATCTGTATTTTCTATGACAGATCGAAATTCCCAGCTGCTACTCTAAGAATGTCACTCACCATATATCTGTTACCATGGATGTCTTGTACTGTAACGTCTTTGTCCGTTTGTTCAATTTTGACAACTGGCTGTCCAAGTAAGACTCCTAAATTTAACAACAGATTAATATAATGGAATTTTAATCAAAAACAGTAGAAATGGTAAAGCTTTGCTGAAGCTTAAAAAAATTAAACCGTTTCTGTACATGAGAACCATGCCGCCTGGTGCGCATGCGTGAAATTTAGCTTTTATCAGAGTTACCTCACATTTCTGGTACAAAATCATCTGCGCAAACCCAGTCAAATCAAATCTCGACAAAGATTTGCCTTGGGCACTTTGTCCCAGTATATGGGTAAAATGGGCGTTAGCCGCCTGTTCTCGGAGTCGTTTTACATCTGGATTTTGATAGCCGATCTAGAGGTCGATAAACTAAAACACAACGGGGGCTTCTGATTGGCTGAAGATAATAGAATTATCGGTGTAATATACACAGTCAGAAAAAAGGTGATAACCATCACCCTTTTTTATGATCACTTTTAAAAATGATGGCCATCAACTTTGAAGAGGCGATGATTGTAAATTAAGTTCATCACCTTTTAAGGATGATGAGGCAAAAGCATCACCCTCAAAAGGTGATATCCGTACCATTAAAGGTGATGGCTCTAACTCATCACCTTTCAAAGGGGATAGCAAAGTCTGATCGCCATTAGAGGGTGATGGGCCATCACCTTTTTTCTTGCTGTGCAATGCAGACGCTCAATAAGTCTAGTCCAGTCTGACCAAGATGACTAATGAGCTCTAAATGAAACAGAAGATGTAAGAGACCCAAGACCATGATCCTACTTACTTGGTCCGAGCTTTTCTGCTATTTTGATACTAATCTGTTGAGCACCACCAAGAAACTTTCGCTCCTGTATAATAATAAAATATTCATATTTAAAAACATTTACGTCGAATATTCATGTTAAATAGTCAGTGTCCAATGGAGACATACCCGGTACGTTTTTTCATGTCAAATTCTGCTTAACATTCCCATAACTGATCAATAAGTACATCAATCTGATCTGATCAATAAGGCTTCAATTTCTATCTCAGATATACCTAATGAACAAATTAACAACTACATGTGTCATCATTGGCTATCTCTTTTGATAGTTATTTTAGATCTTTCTCAATAAAATATACGTGCAATTATAATGATAGTTGATGTTCAAACCATTAGATTTACTCGTACCAGAATTCTATAGCCTACGTGATTATCATAATCAGTCGAAATCATCACTCAGAAACAAGAGCTCGTATGTGTTTCAAAATACGCCCGCACAACGTTGCCAACGTTGGGTTGAAGCAGATTTGATAGGATTTGATTCCAGGTGGGGGCAGGGGTCTTTTTTTTAAAAACAAATAACTATCGAGGATTCAAAATTTATCTTGAATACTGACGATGGATGGGGACTGTGGCAAAGTAGACAAGAAGTGAATATGAGTAATGAGTAGCACAACTATGAAAAGCTTTGGTGTGCACCAATTAACATTATCCAAATACAGCATTGTCTTGTTTGGCATGTCAGTGGACCTCGGACAGACTGACGGGCAGAACCACCTGAAATCTATACGTTTCTTTTTTGGCACGAGTTATAGGGCATAAACTTGGTCACATTCCAGTGAAGTGATCTGATCACCATTTTCCAGTATTTCTTGGTCTTCCTACCACATGGGCTATTTTGATCTTTCACATTTTGACCATAAAATGTGTTCTTGTTTGCCCCACTGATAACGTATGATCGAATTTTAATGGGTTAACGGCTATTTTTTCGCCATGAGACAAAACGCTATACAAGGATTTCTGATTGACCTTGAACTTTGATCTTTTGACCTCAATTTTTATTTATAAATATATCGTTTCTCCATATTGTAGGAACTCACAAAATATTGCGACTACAGATACAAAACTGCCAGAGATCGATAACGGACACGAGATGGACAAGCTTTCAACGATTTTGGGAGTACCAATCCATTACCTTGAACTGAGATACAGAAAACATAAGTTAACCGACAAACGGACAGGCAAACAGACATCAAAAGCGATAGACTTCAGGTACACTAGAAATGTTATCACAATCCTGGGGTTATAGCATGGACATAACCATTTTCATGATTATCTGTTTAGGGTTGGCTACAGTGACCTTGTACCAACCATCACAATGTTGGAACGCAACTCGGGTACCTCACAATCAATGCGACATTAGATAGAAACTACCAGGGATAGAGACCGGACACAAAACGGAAGGATTTTCAATGAATTCCTCATTTTTGCCCATAGAGACCTTGACCTTTGCACTTCTGGCCTAAATATTGGTAATATTTGGGAAATCCGGAATGGAATTGTTAAGATAGACACCAGTGCAAGAGGTTCAGATGTGACTCTGGATGGATTCCACTCTCCCCGAACTTGTATGCTTCAAGCCAACCTACATCCTAACCAAAAATCTAACCTTAAAACTAATCCAAACATTAACCACATACGGTACACTAAGCTTATATGCTCCTACGCTTTAATTCAGAAGGGGGGGGGGAGGGGGAGAGATTACCCAGAGCTCAGCTGTCTTCAAACTTTTAAGGAAGTCAGGAGATAGGAGAAATGCGCATTTCACACCGGACACGAAACAGACGGACGGACGGAGAGAAATCGCCAAAAAACGTCCGCTTTTCAGCGGGCGTATAGAAATATGTCATTCATGAATCTATACGTAAACATCTTTTAAATGAATTAGCACTAGTCATGCAAGCACGCTATGCGAGACATTATTTAGATGCGAATAGGAGATATGTGACAGTACTACACAGATCACAAGCTGTGAAATCTCTGGGGCTTGACATCGACAGTATGCTTAGGAAATCGGGCGCCTCACCTGGCGCTGAACGAACTGAACAACTCAAATTTACAGAGGTAGGGTGTAACAGAAAAGTGTAAATTCAATCTAATTAAAATTATATCCTATCTGCTCCCCTGTTTGAATATGACGCCTGTGGGATCTAACCGGCTTGCACTAATGCGAGTGTTGACCAATGCCGATAACTCTTCATAGTGCTTTAAAGGGAACATAATGGTAGGGGCGTTTTCGTTGGCTCAGCCGAAGCAGGCGCCACGCTGCTGGGGTATCTCCTGATGTTGCCGCTCTCCCGTCAGATTGGCACCATAAAGCGGGGGTAGAAATACAGACTGGTCCTTGGCATAAACCTTGGGTTAAAGCGGATACCTAACCATATCTCCCCTTCACGTTTGCCATGACCTGGGCGCTCTGAACACCAAATTCATTTGAAATCAGTAAGATCCCACATAGCGACATATACGATTGGGGAGTTTTGATAGGATATTAATTTATTAAGAATGGTGTAAATTAGACCTACAAATTAGAGCTGGCATTCTAGAATATCTGAGGAAGAAATGTGTATGTATACTGAACATGAACATTCACATGCAACATAGCCGGATATTGACCGAATGGTATACTAATTTAGCAAACCCGAATTGCATGCTAAATTGTGTCATGCGGTGCGGAGACGAAGCCTGGTGATGTGTGTTAGAAAACCATCGGACTTTATAGGATCGACAGAACAAGCTTTGCATTTTCCTATACAGCAGCCATTTAGCGATGATTAAGATGGGCCTGAATGAGGGGGGAGGGGTGGGGGGTGTCACTCTCAGTTTTGTTCGGTGGTGACGGCTTGGCTGGGTGAGTGACTTCCCCTTGAGCGAGATGGTTAATTTGGTATACTCGGAGGACCAATCACTTCAGTCGACCCAGAGTTAAAAAACTGCATACTCAAGCTCATGAAACGAATGCATGCTCGGTCAAGTTTCAGTTACCCTCTCTTCGTTCCCCCGAAGATTTGTTGCTAAATAAAATCAGTTCCACTGATTGCTTCACTTGATGCTAATTAAACATTAAAATAAAATAATATAAAGTAATATTAATAATAAATGGATAAAATAAAAAAAGATAAATAAGTATTAATGCAAAAAATTGCATAAAATTCTTTATCCTCAGTCAAATTAGAAGTAATGTGATTAGCTGTAAGTGTGTTTAAGTTGTGACATTTTTACCCGTAGTCATCATCCGAACGCATGGCACGACCATACGTAGAAACTTCTGCTCTAGTGCTATAGGTGGAATGTGAAATGCCCTTAGCAAGCGAAGATGCCCGTAGTTAGTACCAGTATTCTATCTGAGCTAAAGCGAAATGGACTCCATTAATGCATGCCTTTTTCATGGTTACCTATTTCAATTGTAATTGTTAATGCTTGTCGCAGCAACTTAATTGGTTAATTTCTTCCAGCAAGCGAGGAGTCGATGAGAAAAGGCAAAACTTGTGAGCATACCCGGTACTTGGTATATCGACCCATAGATTTTACAGGGAAATCTACATTGGTGAGTTGTCTCAATTGGTGGAGAAAAAAGCTGGATCTAGTGGCATGCATGCTTCTACATGGGGTCCGCGTGTAGAAATTTCCTTCAAACGCGACGCACGACGGACATTCGCATCGCGTCGCCGTATGCCAATAGATTGATCTAGGAAATTGCGACGCGCGACGGACGCTTGTGTCGCGCTTCGCTTTTGTGAATCGCGACGAGCGGTGTCTTTACTGCTATCACCGAACTTCGATATCAAGGACTTAACATAAAAGTCATATAATTAACGTATTTCAGTCCATGCAACGTCAATTCTACAAGTACCGGGTTCAATATGGAACAACTAAATTGGTATATTTTCTTACAAATGTGAAAATCTTCTATCAATAATCGTTCATATTATAGCAGAATCCGGACCTTTAGTTATTTTGTGAAAGCTGTAACAAAGCAAACAACATTTTCATGATAAATATGCTATTTTATAAATAAACCGATTTTAGCCACGCATTCCATGGAGAAAGTTTGGTCAGCACTGTAGGCATCGTTTTAGCTGCATTTAAATCGTAAACCACAACATTAATATTTTCTTACATATTATAACCAACCCACGAAGGGCATTTCTTGGCGCTTGAATTTTATTGTATATTGCGGGAAATCTACACTCTCTGTGCCTTCGAGTCAATTTTTTTCAAGATCGAAAATGACCACCTCTAGACGTCATTTAACGCCATTTAGCTCGTATTAGAGAGTTGGTTGGCGTCTCACGTTGCAACATGTTCATCCAATGGATGAAAATATTAAAACCGGAATTTTGAATTTCATGTACCGAAAAGTAATCTATCCCCATAACAAACTTTGTCAAAACGTTTGCTGATGCGCATAAAATTCATCCCAAACTTACATGTTTTTGACTCGTGTTCTGTCTTAAAAATATGAAGCATGCACAAATTCATTTCTGGTAAAAAATATCCAAAGCAACCATAATAAGTTTTCGAAGACATTTTCAAGGTATACTGCAATTTTGGTCTACTGTTTATACCAATTGATGCGGAAGCAAGATTTTGTAGATTTCTCCGTTCCCCATGATGCATGCATGGTGATCATTAGTGATTTGAAGAAATATGATTTGGTATGGCGCAATGTCGGCCACATAGTTATTTTGAACATGGGATGATATTTGAGAGAGAAAAAAATATAAAATGTTGGCCGTCAGCGCAAGTCGAACTCACGACTAGTCCACACAACAACTAAATTCATCTTGGATTAATGTTCCATAATTGTGATTCCCATTCGGCTTTCTTTCTATAGGATACCATGCGTAATTGTTGCTGACTTCAAATCATGTTTATATTTCGCTTTTGAGAGACTCGAGATAAATTATCACTATAAATGTTAAAAAAAAAAAACCATGGCTGATGTACGCCACTGGCAATCCATGGGACCAAGGGTGGAGTGGCGTCCTCTGTCGACTAGCTTTACTACGATCAAATCTTTGACAGCGGTGGGGATTTCGATTGAATTCATCGCCATGATTTGGCCTCCTTTTTATCGGATGACAAGACGTCTATTAACTGTCCCTAAACCGTCTCCATGGATCAGAATGCGTCTTGGAGGCCATGTACAATAAATACCTGAGCTCCATTCATGGTCATGTTAATTCTGTCAGATCCCCCAGCACCTTTCAAATACCAGAGAAACCAGAGCATGGACACTTCATGTGGCTCATGACAGACGTTAAGTTGAACATTGGACCTGGCCCAGTACTCGCCACCTCTACAAGTACGTAAATGCAAAGCTAGGCAGCAGAATTTTACAACAGGATGGAATATATGTATATATATAATGTGCATGTATCGTTGGGAATCAATCGGATCTGACACAAGATCAAACAGAAAATCGGTACTGCTTTCTAGAAATCGGTCTTCTAAAAGACGCTCGCGGACATATTTTGACATAAAAGTTCCAGTTGCATGCTGCAATCCACACATCTTCATGGAAAATGCCACTGTAAATTTTCATCAATCCTTTGTATGTTGACCAATCAGATAACTTGTTTCACAAGACCATGGTATGTTATCATTTGCCAACAGAATACACTACCCCATGGTGAAGGTCAACGAGTCTAAGGTGAATGTGAATTGGTCATATTTTGCTCTACTTTGACCACGTGCTCCCAAATCACTGGCTCCCGGCGGACGACCGTGGAGTTGTGTATTGGCATACACTGAAAACTTGACGTTGTGGAGATGCATTCCACAATGCAAAAATACGAAACTCTCAAACATGCAGACAGTACAAGGCCAACACAAACTGAAACGCTCCACGATAACACGAGCGATGTGATATGACAATGATATAAGTCCACCACAATTACAATAATTCAACATCCCCAGATGTCGTATCGTTAGATACTCTATTAACGTCCCTTTCCTAAATTTGGTCCTCATTGGTCTGTCATACTTGACCTACATAGATGCAGACTCGTTACCTCCATTTTTCCTCTGATGAGAGTAGTAGTATAGGCGTGTTAGAGCCCCCAGTCTCCCAAAAATGCACATAGCCTCCCAAATAGCCTCCGAGCGCTGTCATACGTCATTAATAATTTTTATTCGTATAAATTATTGCGTCTGGATATTAATAAATTATATGCGTTATAATTTTACCTGAATATATATATATTAAAGATCTGCATATGGTATTATAAATAAATCTTCCGAATTCATACGTTAATCGTTTAAATAGTCTATATTTTAGGTTTCATACCGCTTTTACAAAAAGGTGTTATTTCGCTATATATATTTTTATACGGGTTCATAGCAATAAACTCTACGAATCTGTACGTTAAGCGTTCATATATATTGTAGACTGTTAATTTTTTACAAATTGCAATTAGCGTTACCGAACACTCGGTATATATGTATATTTAACCTCGCTATACGGCTAGAAGACGGTTATGATACATAATTGTATTGATTTTAATACCTGTCAATGCGAAGGGGTGTGTGTTGTGGTAACAGGTGTGGTCGAATAACAGAAATCACTCGGTCTGGATATAAACATGTGTTTCAATTATAACGCGCAGAACTCGATTGCAATTAGCATATGATAATATTGGGGGTTCGAATATTTATATGTACAGACCGATATCGCTTTAATTAGGGCAATTATACAATCACCGTATAGCGGGGGGTTGAAAGGGTATACCGTGAGACAAATCATTATTTGAGAATCGTTGGTCGAAATCTATATATCTCTAATAGGATTCAACTTATAGCTTACTTCGGAATGGCGAATTTACTGAAAAATATCATCGCACCTAGAGAATCGTCCGTAAGTATTGTAATTTTATCGCGATCTACTCGCGGATAATACCGACTTTGTCGATATAACGATGTACATAGCGAACGGTGTTGTAAATGTTTGATTATAACTGATTTGAATACAAGGGCTACTCACTTTTAATATTCCAACTCTATATTTTTTATAGGCTAACAACTCTACGTGGGCCGGATTCGTACGAGAAAATGCGGACATTTTAGGTAGTTCCGGTTGGCCTAGTTTGGAGACTGTATTCGCCATAGATGGGGTCGTTGAAACACGACCCGTTTATAATGACGATGATTGGAATGTGGGTATAAGAAGTCCGACGACCATTCTGCTAAATAATTCCCCTTCACTTCCGGAGATTAAAACACGTAAATGTGTAGAAGGACTATGCCGTTTATTCGCGCCCCGAGTTTGCAAAAGCTGTAATCAGCCATTAAGCGTCGAAGTTTGCGGAAAATGTCGCGTTAGTTTATGCCGAGATTGCGCGTGTTTTGCCCGACAGGTGTCATTCGGGGGTTTTATGTGTCCGAGCTGTTGTAGTTGCGAGTTTTGTGGTTATTGGCGAATGAAACTTTCCAAATAATCAAAACTGGTGATAACGATAAACAGCTACTACACATATTTTTGAGGGACTATTCTTGGATTTGTGTGGATTTTAAGAACTTTTCATTAACTTTTGGGGACAGTGAGTGAGTGAGTGAGTGAGGGACTTTTCATGAACTTTTGAAACTTTTAAGAACTTTTCATGAACTTTTGGGGACAGTGAGTGAGTGAGTGAGTGAGTGAGTGAGTGAGTGAGGGACTTTTCTTGGACTAGTCTTGGACTATTCTTGGATTTTGTGTGGATTTTAAGAACTTTTCATGAACTTTTGGGGACAGTGAGTGAGTGAGTGAGTGACTTTTCTTGGACTAGGCTTGGACTAGTCTTGGACTATTCTTGGATTTGTGTGGATTTTAAGAACTTTTCATGAACTTTTGGGGACAGTGAGTGAGTGAGTGAGTGAGTGAGTGAGGGACTTTTCTTGGACTAGGCTTGGACTAGTCTTGGACTATTCTTGGATTTGTGGGGATTTTAAGAACTTTTCATGAACTTTTGGGGACAGTGAGTGAGTGAGTGAGTGAGTGAGGGACTTTTCTTGGACTAAGCTTGGACTAGTCTTGGACTATTCTTGGATTTGTGTGGATTTTAAGAACTTTTCATGAACTTTTGGGGACAGTGAGTGAGTGAGTGAGTGAGTGACTTTTCTTGGACTTTCCTGGACTTTTAAGAACTTTTCATGAATTTTTAGGGACTATTCTTGGACTAGTCTTGGACTATTCTTGGATTTGTGTGGATTTTAAGAACTCTTCATGAACTTTTAGGGACTATTCTTGAACTATTCTTGGACTTGTGTGGATTTTAAGAACTTTTCATGAACTTTTGTGGAAAACAATAAAGAGCTGCTACACCAATCTATGAATGGTATATTTATTATCACTGGATACTCGTTGTAACCGACTATCGCCCATATAAAGTCATATCGAAACGACTCTGGACGGTGGCTGAAAGAAAGAAAGAAGAACGCAACATCGGTTGTTAAAGTTCAAAGTATATATTTATTAATACAAATTAATTTAGTAATGACAGTTTCAAAACGAAAATGCAAACTGAGCAATCCTAGTACCCAAACACTAATTTCATTCCATTTCCATAACTCTGTGAAAGAGCTGAGGGTATATCGATAACGAACGCAAGGATACGCCCTGGTGGCGGAATCAACTAATCAACATGTTTGATCGGTTGCCTTGTGTACTCGCGCGGTAAAAGTCTGTTTATTAAGAATTTACGCATTTCAGCGGCAGATTCTTCGGCTTCATCGTTTGATAAATCGTCTTCCTCACACATCCGTTTCTTAGTCGCCATTACTTTCTGATGAATCGGGTGCTTTCGTAGTTTTCTCCATAACCTTAAATTACGGACGTAGATATTTCGGAACCTTGTCTGTATTCTAGGTAAAAGCATTCGGCTAAAGTGAAATGACTCTATTTGCCAACAGGGGGCGTCGTTTCATTCGTCATCATCGGAGTTATCTCCCACTAGTTCCAGTTTTTGTCACCAGGGCAATGAGTGGTCAATACGACCGAACATGGAAAAACCCTGATGTAAGATGAGGACCCGGATGTAAAACTACAATACCCAGGAAGTGACCTTTGACCCTGCGCTACTCGGAAGTGACGTTATCGTACGCAGGCACACACACACACACACACATACCTGGTGCACCCTGTACCCTATAGCCCGTAGGGCATAGGGTACACTAGGGTGTGGGTGCACCAGGTATGTGTGTGTGTGTGTGTGTGCCTGCGTACG
>JAVTVY010001101.1:0-32857 GCA_036873755.1 Hanleya hanleyi
CGGAAATATGACATTAGCACAAATGACATTAGCAACATTTACATTTCTGTCTCTCTATTATACTGCAGATAGGAAATATACTGGGTAAAACTGTCCCTGTACTAGGTAAAACTGTTACACAACCTTGGTGGGTTTAGCAAACATGTACATGACAAGGAGTTAGCTTTTTTAGCCCACCATCACCAGATGGTGGGCTGTTCAAATCGCTTTTCGTCCGTGGTCCGTCGTCCGTTGTCCGTCCTACTACTGCATGGATCTTTCTCAAATTTGGTACACAGGTTCCCCTTGGGGTCTAGTTGTGCAAGAAACCTTTTTTGGTCCGATTCGAAAATCCAATATGGCCACCAGGCAGCCATCTTGGATTTCTCCATGAAACCTTGTTATCGCGATTTCTCAGGAACTACTGCATGGATCTTCTCAAATTTGGTACACAGGTTCCCCTTGGGGTCTAGTTGTGCAAGATACCTTTTTCGGTCCGATTCGAAAATCCAATATGGCCACCAGGCAGCTATCTTGGATTTCCCCATGAAACCTTGTTATCGCGATTTCTCAGGAACTACTGCATGGATCTTTCTCAAATTTGGTACACAGGTTCCCCTTGGGGTCTAGTTGTACAAGATACCTTTTCAGGTCCGATTCGAAAATCCAATATGGCCACCAGGCAGCCATCTTGGATTTCCCCATGAAACCATGTTATCCCGATTTCTCAGGAACTACTGCATGGATCTTTCTCGAATTTGGTACACAGGTTCCCCTTGGGGTCTAGTTGTGCAAGATACCTTTTCTGGTCCGATTCGAAAATCCAATATGGCCACCAGGCAGCCATCTTGGATTTCCCCATGAAACCTTGTTATCGCGATTTCTCAGGAGCTACTGCATTGATCTTTCTCAAATTTGGTACACAGGTTCCCCTTGGGGTCTAGTTATGCAATATACCTTTTCTGGTCCGATTCGAAAATCCAATATGGCCACCAGGCAGCCATCTTGGATTTCCCCATGCAGGGATCCTCCTGGTCCTGGATTTCCTTGAATTCTGAGAAAATAAATTCCAGGACCTGGAATTCCTTGAATTCTCAAAATATTTGTATAGAGTCCTGGAAAAGTCCTTGAATTTTATTGTCCTCTCCCCTCCCCCCCCCCCCTCCCCAAAAAATCTGCCACAATTAGTTACTGGAATTTCTTTCTAACAAACTGAATTTATTCTTTCTCAAATTTGGTACACAGGTTCCCCTTATGGAGTCTAGTTGTGCAAGATACCTTTTTCGGTCCGAATCGAAAATCCAATATGGTCACAAGGCGGCCATCTTTAATTTCCCCTTGAAACATTGTTACCGTGAATTCTCAGGAAATATTTCATGGATCTTTCTGAAATTTGGTACATAGGTCCCACATGGGGCCTAGTAGTGCAAGATACCTTTTTTGGCCCGATTCGAAAATCCAAGTTACGCTTCAAATTAATACGGTATTCTCGAGTTGTGACGTTGCATCACAAGAGTCGGCGGATCAAACGGTGGGGCATATTCTATATATTGACTATAGAGAATATCCATACCTTCACCTTCCATTTCAAGGACTTCAAATAATTCGGAATTAAAATGTATTTCTTCAAATTTTAAATCAGTTTTCTTTAGTCCATGCAGTAGCAAGTGAACTGCTCCACCCTTTCGTCTGCCGGCGGGTCGGCTACATGAAGGGACGTCACTCTTGTGACTCAACGTCACAACTCGACAACTGTAGGCTACTGCATGTTTCGATCCAAGGGAGATAATCAGGATTCAGGCACTTTCGAAGTTTCAACATTACTGCGCGGACCGGATCCCTTCAGTATTAAGTATTGTACCATCTTACTATTTTCGAGCATGGTATCTTAAAAGAGATATCTCAAACTAGCCCAATAAACAGAACAGATTTAGCATTCGTTCCTAATTATAAAATCTTAAGCATGTTTCATAGCTCATGCCAAAGTGTCAAAGAGATTGGTCCTCGCTTCCAGTACCCAATGATGACACGTGCAAAAAAATAAATAAAAAAAATACCACAAAACAAAGGCGAAGGATCCTCCGTACATGTACATTCACTTTCAGACTAACTTTGCTCATTTCTCTTGTATTATAACAACCGACATAAGTACAGTTTCTAGAAATCTTGAAACTCCTGAAACTTAGATTATATCTTGGTGTTTTTCAGTGTCCCTTTTCCGATCTTTTTCGCTCAGATTCGAAATTCTGTAAACAAAATTACAAATCAATCGTTTGTTCTTAGTAACAATGGACAAAAAGATCCTCTAGTCATTAACTTACAATTATCGGACAATGGTGGGCGCCAAGATCCTTCAGGATCTCTCGTAGTGCTTTTAACGTTGCTAATATAATTTTCCGGTTGGACGGAGAATTTGACGGAAAAGTGGACTAGGTTATCGTGGAATCTGCCGTACATGTTTGAGCTGAGGCTCTTCTGAAACACCAAATATTGTTCAAACACTCCAATCACCCTGAAAGTTGTACCGAGTGATAAATTAATTGCAATATTTAATCGACAAATATGGACAGTGCTGGAGATGCTCTCTCCAGATTAAGGGATCGAGTTACAGTGTCCACACAATCATCGATTATGCTTCTCATGACATACTGCACTCTAGAATGGCTCACTGTTTATTTCTGTAAAACAAAAAAAAAGTCGAAAAGGCGAGGTTGAGTTACGAAGACGCGATGCAAAAACACGAAAATGCGGAGCCGGCCACCAACCGTGATGCTGGGTCGACATTGGGCCTTGCAGACTAGTCTTTTGTGTTAAATGCCGTCATATTCATCTGACGACGATACAGCTCACTAATCCCCATGCAGTATACGAATCACTGCGAAACAGCTCACCAATTATCAATATACGAGTTGTCACAGCATTTCTGTCATAGCTCTCTAGATTTGCAGTTAATACCGCTTATGCCGGTGCTAGTGGCCGTGTGGTCATATCATCCAAGTTACCATATGAACAGGTACAATAAAAGCGTACCTGAGATACAACACATATCACGCATCGTTAGATTCTTGGTATGTAGAATAGGTTAACCGGAAGACTATACTGTGAAGTCATGTGACTGTATCAGTATGTCGGCACCTCTTCCCACTTCCCTTATATGTGTTGTAATTTTTACTTGTATATGGCGAGATTCTGCTGGTGGAGGTTTCGTCCCCGATTACAAGCGTCTGGTCCGTCATTCATAATTCAGCCGTCGTCCATTAAAGAATATCCGCGTCCATAATCCAAAGACCTACTCCATATTCCATATAACAGAATTAGCACCAAATTCAAAAAGACAGTCATAGTATACATAAACATAGGCTTGTTTCCTGCAAAAGAGAAGCGGTCAACAGTTTTCAATGATGCCGGCAAGACATCATCATGTTCCAAACATATCAAATCCGTATCGCTAATCAGTATTCTTAATCCATATTATTCGTTGTAAAGTCGTCATCTAAAGAATGATGTATCTCAGTCACGCTTTGATTGTGACTGTTCATATGAGTACCATGAGGATCTTGAAGTACATGGGTTCATACGGCCCCTAGCCCCGGGTTAAGCGGAATTAGACACAAGTTACGAAACGTAACGCCATAGATCTTGCACGCTACGCTCGTATTTTGCTATCAGCATGCGATATGTATCGCCAAATTTGAGAAACTTTGAGTGGAGGCCCTGTTTTATAAGTTTCTGCAAAAATGTTTTGTGACGTTGATTAATATCGTCACATTTAACACAGGATCTAGCAAATGCTACTAGGCGTGATATGTATACGCCATATGCAGGTCCCACTGGAATATTACTGTCCAGAAAGGGATAGTTTACGATGTCGAAATTGTAATCATCTCTTTTGTCATACAGTCGACGAGAGAGAAGGCCCACTTCATTTTTATAGAGATATAGGTCTAAATATGATGTGCCTGTAGGGCTATCTGTAGTTTCCTTCAAATCCAGTGAAGGTGGATATATATCCTTCACTGCGTCATTTATATAGCGATTATCCACAGCGAGAAGATCGTCTATATAGCGTTTGGTAAATGAGAAGGAACGGGCTTTGAATGGATCGGTTTTTGAAAGCGCCTGCATATAGTCATATTCATAAGAGAACAGATATAGGTCAGCCAACAGGGGCGCACAATTAGTACCCATTGGAATACCTATATGCTGTTGATATATTGTGTTGCTAAATTTCACATAGATATTTTAATGAGAAATTCAAGCAACTCTATAAACAAAGAAACATCCCATGAATGATACCTCTTGTGTGTAGTAGAGCTAAAGAATGCTTTATGGCTTCCTACATTAATATATCTACGATTAGTTTTCCGCCCCCTGTACAGACCTTTTGGTCTTTGATATATGTTGGCATGTGTTGGAAGTTGATGCTGGGTCGACATCGGGCCTTACAGACTAGTCTTTTGTGTTAAATGCCGTCATATTCATCTGACGACGATACAGCTCACCAATCCCCAGTTTACGAGTTGTCACAGCGAAACAGCTCACCAATTACCGATATTCGAGTTGTCAGAGCATTTCCATCATAGCTCTCTAGATTTGCATCTAATACCGCTTATGCCGGTGCTAGGGGCCGTGTGGTCATATCATCCAAGTTGCCACATGAACAGGTACAATAAAAGCGTACCTGACATACAACACATATCACGAATCGTTAGATTCTTGGTATGTGCTTTAGAATATGTTAACCGGAAGACTATACTGTGAAGTCATGTGGCTCTGTCAGTATGTCGGCACCTCTTCCCACTTCCCTTATATGTGTTGTAATTCAAAGAGAACGAATTTCTAGTGGGGCAGGAGCTATACTTAGATTGTCATGGTATTGCAGTATAAAATTAGACACTGAAGATAGTTCTAGAATAATAGAGCTGATGTAAACTTGTTTACATTCTGTTATGTGGTTATAATCATAGAATTTTCTCGAAGTCGTGACCGATTTATCGCAAGTAAATTGCAAATGGCCGATACACGAAGAGACCCGTATGACGCGGGTAATTGGGTCACAGCGCCATCTACACGTAGGCTTGTATACATACTGTTTTGTGGGTTGATCATTTCGAGCTTTCTAGAAGCTGTTGTGATTGTATCTGGGTTAGATCATACGTCAATGCTGTACCGGTGGAAGCTCCTTGGTTTGGTAGAATGTACTGGAATGCCACATAGAGTATAAATAGCCCGGCAATTAGTCTTTCTGGGGGATTCTAACTGGCTTCTATGTGGGTGCATTAGATTGTGTTACTATCTGGATATTACCTTTGCCTAAGATTACTCACTGTTGGATTACTCCTGTGTTTTGACCGCTGTGTTATTTACGTGATTGAACTGTAGGAGATTGGACCCTTTGCTGGAACAGTAAACGGCTGAGCGGTGTTGGACTATCAAAATACAGGAACACGATTTCTGCGCGTCGGCACGGACTGTATAGAGATTTGCACGTTAGTACGGACTGTGAGCGATACACCGGTATAGCATTGAACAGCAAGACTATATTTGACATTTATTTGCTGTATTGACCTTACTTAATTTGTATATGATTTTAGTATTGTAAATAAATATTTGATTGTTAATCCTTGACATCACAAAACTTTACTGTTGCGTTTTTCTATTATCGTTTATGACGTAACAAGATACGCTGAAGAAACGTCCGGAAAAACGACAAGACGAATGTAACAGAGCGCCCCTATAAGTTTGCGATACTGGGGAAATTTCACATTCTCGATATGTATTGCAAAGAGATTGCCAATCAAAGTGAACAAAGGAATTGTTTAACATTCTGCATAGGTTTCGAAGGACTGGTGTAAATATATACAATCTCGCCAAATTCATGGATGAATCTATTGAAGGAAACTTACGAACTACAAAGGGTACAAGAAGACACGAATGCATTATGGCGTACCGAAAAGATGTTAAGAACACGCTGTCGTAGAGGTAAGATAGAACAATTGGTGAAATATGTAGGTTGGCAGTTCAAAAACAATCATAATGATTGCTATGTGTACCATTTCGTTACCTGTTTGTCTGGCACAGGAGGTAGATTAAAGTGCCAAACAAATTAGGCTCTCTGACGATCCATTGTGATCAGTGTCTGTAGAGCCTAATTTTCAAAATTCGAAATTCAATTTTTTTTTGTAGTTTTGGTTAGGTTTTTGTTGGGGTTGGAGTTTTGCTAGGGTATGTTTGTTTGGGTCATCGTCGCCGTATGACCAGTGTGCGACGTTAAACTTCAAACAACCAACCATTTCGTTACCAATGAGTCCCGAACTCATAGAAATCCTGTACAATCATGTAAATGCCTGTATGACTAAATGATATATTAACGAAAGATGTTGAAATGTACTATTCTTCTTTTGTTCTGATTGGCTGTATTAAATTATGTTCGAGTTCACTTCTCCTCTATACCCCATTTTATATGGAAAACTGGCTTGATGCCTTTACGTTATTCCCCATAATAAATTTGAAAATTTTATAAGTGTGCGTAGCACACGAAATGAAATTAGAATTTTATGAGTAAAACCGAAGTAAGGTATAGCTGACGTAACTAGCTGAAGCCAGGAGAATACATCGTTATACCTTACGGAGGTTTTACGAAATAAAATTAATCATGGATGTGAATGCATGGAAGGAGTACTTATCCCTTGTCTATTTCGATACTAAACACTCGGCATCTTTCACCAGACTCTCTAAGCTACATAAGATACTGAAGAAGCGTGGATATAACATACCCTAATCTGAACTGAATCAATGATTGAGACGACTATTAGTCTTCAACAACTCGTTCGTTAGTAGTATATAAAGGACGGCACAGCGCATATTTTGCCGGGGGAGATAACTCTTGGTGGCGGTAGGTGGCGTTGTTTCTCAAGAGACCAAAAACTACCTCCAGCACAGAAGAGTTCCAATCTAGGGGGGAGGTAACTCTGGGTCACTATAGTTCCGGCAAAGGGCCCCTGGGCATGTATTCTTTCGCGGTGATGCGGTCTGGTGGTGATGCGGTCACGGGAAAAAGCTTCCGCGGAGAAAAAGTAGTCTCCAGACTTCAAATACGCTGCATGGTCCGATTGGGTCGAGTGAGGTATCAAAGTGAAGCATTCGTGAAGGGGCATCTAGTCATGGGTGGGTGCATGTAAAATTAGGATTTTTTTCCCGAAACTATAAAAAGCGGAACACGGACTTTACCCCTAAAATAGGGGAAAACACCTATCAACCCTAGCCAAAAGGGCTAATATCGGTCCCCGGGCTTATTGGGACCTGCCTATCAAGTCAATGGGGTGGGTGTATGTAAAATTAGGATTTTTTCCCGAAAATATAAAAAGCGGAATACGGACTTTACCCCTAAAATAGGGGAAAACACCTATCAACCCTAGCCAAAAGGGCTAATATCGGTCCCCGGGCTTATTGGGACCTGCCTATCAAGTCAATGGGGTGGGTGCATGTAAAATTAGGATTTTTTCCCCGAAACTATAAAAAGCGGAATACGGACTTTACCCCTAAAATAGGGGAAAACACCTATCAACTCTAGCCAAAAGGGCTAATATCGGTCCCCGGGCTTATTGGGGCCTGCCTATCCAGTCAATGGGGTGGGTGCATGTAAAATTAGGATTGTTTTCCGAAAATATAAAAAGCGGAACTCGGACTTTACCCCTACAATAGGGGTCTGTATCATACAATATCAGGGGAAATGCCTGTATGGGGGGAAGGGTGGTCACATTTTTTCGTGGGCTTTACTATGGGTTGTGGGGTCTCGTTTTTCTCGTCTCGCCGAGAAAAACCCGATGGGAGGGGTCCCGGAGCGAAGCGGTGAAATTTTTTGGAAAAGTCACCGAGGTCTGTATATAGGCCCATAGGCTGGCCATGGGGGGTATAGGTCCAACCTGGGAAATTCACACACGTTCATTGTGATATGGGTTGCTTGGATTTGTTTTTCACGTCTCGTCATTTAGAAGACGATGGGAAGGGTCCCGGAGCGAAACGGTGAAATTTGTGGAAAAAGTCACCGAGGCCTGGGTAGGCCCATAGGCCTATACTGCATGGCTATGGGTGTATAGGTCCATACGGGGTGGACGTTTTGGGATCTAGGTGGGCCACTAATGGTCCGATGGGGTCGAGTGAGGTATCAATGTGAAGCCTATGTGAGGGGGCAACCGATGGGGTGGATGTGGGGTAGGAATATCGTCATTCTGCGCATGCGCAATAGACAAAGTGTATGGAAATAGACGTTTTGGGATCTAGGGGAGCCACTAGTGGGCCGATTGGATCGAGTGAGGTATCAATGTGAAGTGCGGGGTTGAAATATCGTCACTCTGCGCATGCGCAGTGGACAAAGGGTATGGAAATAGACGTTTTGGGGTCTAGGTGGGCCACTAGTGGGCTAGTGGGCCGATGGGATCGAGTGAGGTATCCATGTGAAGCCTATGTGAGGGGGCTAGACTAGGGTGTCGTTTCCATTCTGCTGCGCAAGTCACGTGGGTTGTGACGTCACTTCCGGTTTTCACCTCCAAACCCAGAAGAGTTCCAATTTTCCCCTTAGACGTCCGGATGTTCAACCTCCGGGGTTTTTCCCGGCCCGGGCCGCCCCGGCCGCAGCGCGCGCGCGGGGGTGATCTGATGCCGCAGCGCGACGCGCGCGTCATTCACCGGCAGTGCGCGGATGAATGTCGCGTCAAAAGGTCAAAGGTCACATCCAGGTCAAAAGGTCTCCCTTTCGGCAAGGTTCGGCAACAATGTTGCGGCATCGATATACAGAGCTTGAACCCAAAAAGGGGATTGTAAATTAACCTGGGAAGGATGGGCAGTTCCATTTGGACCAATCAGCGGTCGAGAAAAAGAGCCAATGAGCGATCGATAAAAGAACCAATGGACGGGTACTAGAATTTCGCTCACGTCTGCGCCTACATCCGGGTACTGGGATGCTTTCGCCTACGTGACATGGATGGGTTACCTTTGGCTCCATTCTAGGCCACTGATTGGCTAATACGGTGTTCAAAGCCAGTTTCATGCATTATGCTCATATAGAAAACACACAAGACAGGGTTTTTTGGAGAGATCTCATTTTGTTTTTTATTCAGTGAACAACAACAACGTGAGAACAACCACGTGAAAACTGAAGCCCAGAACAGGGGGCTTGTACATTGAAAGAACTGAAGCCCAGAACAGGGGGCTTGTACATTGAAAGAACTGAAGCCCAGAACAGAGGGCTTGTGTACATTGAAAGAATTCAAGCCCAGAACGGGACTTGTACATTGAAATGATGGGCGGCCCAGTCATATACGAGTGCATCGCGGTCCTCGGCCTTGGGGTAGTCGTCAAACATGTGGACGATCGTCTGCATGGAATGTCCCCGACATCGATGGTACAGGTAAAACAAGCAATATTGTCCGCACACCATACTGTCCAGGCTTTGCAACGTTTTAGTATTCCAACACCACGTCTCTGTGCCTTGATCCATGAAGTCTGTTAAATCGGAATGGAAGGGTGGTAGGCCGTACGGATCAAAGTATTCGCCCTGCTCTTCTGTCAAGTACACGGCCACCCAGTGTTGACCGGGTCGATCCATCGGGTCTGTATTCAGGACGTAAGCAGCAGGATACACACAGTCTAATGGGAACACGTCTCGGGCGAACACTCCTTGAAAGACCATGCGTGTCCCTGGATTATTCTCCAGCACGGTGCGTATCTGGTCTGTATCCATGTTAGGTGGCAAAGTCACACAGGACGTTACGGCTTTTATCGATTTGAATGATGTTGTCAAACTCAGCGTAGCAAATCACATTGATGGTTTTCGGTAAAGGTGTCCCGAAATGCAGTTCCAAGCGTAAATTGCCATTCTTGACGAGACTCAGTTGATGATCGTTGTCTAAGGTGGGAGTCAGATCGAAACAGAACAAGGTGTACCCTCTGCCGAAATCGTCTCGACTGATCATATTTCCCTCGTCTTGGTTGATTTCGCCAGTTGCTGTGAAGAGGTTCAGATAGCTCCGGATGTAATTGGAAATTAGGTTGTAAGGGGCGTGCCGGTACCTGTTGGCCATCCACATGCAGGGCCACGGAATTGATGTTGAACGCTTTTAGGTTGAACGGATTCCTCGAGAGAGTCCCATTATAACTGACGTTCTCCACACAGGCTAGGGTTAAACGCTTGGGCAAATCCCCCAGGAACAGGTTTTCTTGATTGACAATCATATTGCCTTTAGGAACGAAAAAGACCTTGGTCTGTACTCGTCGAATCGGGTACTGGGCTGGTTTTTTCTCCAAGGCTCTGATGTGCCCCAACTGTACACCTGGGCTCGGTTTCACTTCGCGTACAAACAGACTGGCCTCTTGGATGACAATGTTATACTCGAGGTCCTCACTCGGGGCCATCAAGGCAAACGCAGGCGTTGCGCGCACTAGTCGTATTTTGACAGGTACTCCATTCAAGAGGTATCGGTCCTGCATGAATAAGTCCGCATGCAGACGTCCCATCATATCGACCGAGTGACTCTCTGCTGCGACATCCACTCTCTCCGTATAGCCGTCATTATCAGGACTCGCTTCCATATTGCCTGGGGTGTCTCGGTAGAACAACGGGGCTGTCAAATACGACTTTTTAGCGGCACGCCCGTAGGATAACAGTGTTTCGATGTAGGCTCGGTACGGGTACGTGTTCGTCGAGGCGCTGACCAGTTTATCACTGAGGGCTATATCCACTTGCTGGAATAGCGAATGAAGCCAGAGATTCACTGGACCCACTGGTGCATCTGCTTTGAGGACAGACCCATCTTTATTGGTGATTTTAGCTTTCACATATAGGTACGTATGGGCTAAATCCAGGTAGGTCGTATCTGCGTTGGTGATGGTGAATTCAATGGGGCCTGTGGCTGTAATGCTGGAAAGGGGCAGATGTTCCACCCATTGACCCTCTTCGGCACTGGTCTGAGTAGGTGGGACGGTCCATAAATCAAATTCACTGTTGGTAGAAGGACACGACTCGGCATGGATGAAAGCCATATTTAAGAAAAGATATCCCGGGTCTTCGATGTGCGTCGTCCCTGGGTCGGTCATCGACTGGTGCGTGGTCTCGGTGGTGCAGGTCTTTTATTCCCTACGGTGCGTTGTGCTTTGGTGACCAAGACGCCTCCTGCTTCTTTGGCGCGACGTTTCAGTGCTTCTTTGGGCGCCGCACCGCCCAAGACATCACCCGCGACTTGCAGTCCACTGCGTACCGCTTGTTTGCCGATCGCTTTGACCCCACGCGTCACCAAGGGGAGGAACGTTTTGACGATGCTCCCGAGTATGTTCCCCAGCCCATGTCCTCGTTGCATGCGTGTACCTGCAAAGACAGGAAAGCTACCCCCGGCCTGTTTGGTGTAATGATCGACGTAACTGGCTGTATGGCATTGATAAGGCACCTTCATTATGCAAAGTGAACCGCTCGGACTTGACGGAAATGAAGTGTCAGCACCACTTTCCCACGCTCGAATGCAATCGGTTGACCGGTGTCGTCTCTTATATCGATGACGATGGAGCTAATATCGGTCTGACTGACCGGTAGATACACGATGTGCCTGAAACTGTGGGTGACTTGAGCTCCATACTTGCCTTTCACCGGGCAGACGCGCAGTAGAGGTACGTTGCTGTCGCCGACAATGTATGCATCGACCACGTCCGAGTAGACGTACAGACCATACATACCACCACGCATGTCCATCGGGATGTGGGCTCTCTCGCCGGTGGGGCCAGCGTACCCCGGTAGATTGAGACCCAGCATTTGCTGTAGGGTAGGACTGAGTTCAACACTCACGTTGGGGCTGAGCGTGAGATTGGCCTTGTCGTTGTGTGCGTTGTAATCGAAGTCCACATGATTTTTGAAGGGGAAAGATGTTATGGGTTTTGAAGTATTCGTGACGTCTCGTAGAGACTTATAATGCATCAGACTTCTCAGTCCACCCATGAACTCCTTGGGGGTATCGTATTGACCTTCGTGTAGTTTGAGTCGAGTTTCTTGTCCTTCGTAGGTCACCTCGTACCATACTTCATTGGCTCGCACGTTGTACCACGAGTAAGGGTTTGGCCGCTCGATAGAGAGACGACAATGCACTATAGGCCGCCGGACTGTCGGGACTGTAGTATAAGTTATCCAACACCTTCTCCCAGCGCTTCATGGTGACAAATGATGATGGACCCTGGCTCTATCGTTTATTTATAACGGGTATATCTTGGGCCGGAGTTTCTTTCTGATTTTCTTCGTTGGCTTCCACAGTGTCCATGGTAAATGACCAGTCCAACTCGTCTGATGACCGCTTGATAAGCACTTGATCCACATCTACCACGGCATCTTCCAATGCAGACCATAGATCAGGGTGAAGGGTAAAATGCACTGTACCCCCATCTAGCCGAGCCAATTGAGCAAAGAAAGGGCCGCGTCGGATGTACACATCGTGACACAAGTGGATGAGGTCGCCGTCCAGTTCACCAGACAACACCCGTTTGAATTTGGTCCAGCCCTCCCGGGACAGACGAATGTGGGCCGGGCACGGTTGTGTAGGGTCCGCATCACAGATGTCTCCCACCTCCTCCATGATATCGACCTTATCCGCATAAACGTGCAGGAAAACCTCGGGGGTCAAGCTGAGATACGCCAGTATTATATGCTCCGTCATGGTCAGTACGTGAATGGTACCAGATTTGACTGTCTCTCGTATTTATAGGGAGAACCCCGTGAGATCAAAGGATCAGCTGGTCATGTCACTGGGCTGACTGAGTCTAGCCGGATAGTCTATAGCCTCGTCGTCTGGTTCATGGCTAGACATTTGTTCATTGGGTTCTGCCGCCGCTTCTCTCAGGGTACGAGCCCACTCCAACTCGTCTGATGACCGCTCGTCCGGTGTAAACAGCTGGTCCACGATAGGCACCACTTTCTCGAAGGCTGTCCACAGATCGGGGTCTAGGGTGAAGCCTCGCGTAGGGTCTTGGTAGCGGCCCAGACGTGGGAAGAAGGTTCCACGGTGTACGTAGATGGCATTGTCTATGTGGATGAGGTGTCCGTCGAGCTCGCCGCTCAACACCCGTTTAAATTTGGTCCAGCCGTCACGGTGTAGCGTAACCGTATTCGATACGGTCTCAGCGCGCGACCAGCAAACATCTCCACGGTCTTCCACGAGGGTGACTTTATCTTCATAGACGTGTAACCCCACCCGGGGTGTAAGGGGAAGGATGGCTCGTAGGACTGGTGACATGCTTGATCCAATGACGAAGGGTGAATGACACACACTCTGTCTGACCCTCCTATTTATGGTGAGGTCCCACTGTCAATGCCGCAGCGCCAGGGTCAATAGGGCACAGACCATGACTAGGCCAACCAGCCGTCGCTGGTTCCGGCGTGAGCGCTCGTGGTCCATAGCCCGGACATCAAGGATGGCTGTCATAGTCCAGTAGTGGTGAGTGATAGCACACCTCTCCATCGAGTGCACTCTGTCGAGGACCGCTTCTGTGAACTCGTTCAGGATCTGGCGTCGCCCCTCGTTGTCGTCGCCATCTGAAAACATGGACCGAACCACTGCTCGGTAACCCGTGAGTGAATTAACCACGGTCGCATGCTGTAAAATGAGTCGCATAGGGACGGGTGTCCGTCATGGCTCTGCAACCGTAGAAATGGAGGTGTAGGATCCAGAGAGACGTGTTTTATAGACCATGTCACACATGCGCGCCTAGACGTAGCTCTACGGGTGTAGTCCGTGATACGTAATATTCTGATGGGTTAGTCCAAAAAAGAGAGCAACAACAACACAGATTACAGATCAATCCTTTTATTATGCGTAAATCGGGCGTAACCTGTGAACATGATAGGACATGTACTGACCTGTCTGTGGGGGTTTTCCACAATGTCGTTCACCTTCGTGTCTTTTCGGGAACGTCCGTATCCTTTCGGTAAGTCCGTGTCTTTTCGGTAAAGTTCGTGTCTTTTCGGTAACGTCCGTGTCTTTTCGGTAAAGTCCGTGTCTTTTCGGTAACGTCCGTATCTTTTCGGGTATGTATGAGGGTCTTGAGGGGGGCGACTGTATGTGACGAGTTGTATGTGTTTTTCTCGGTGACGTCCGTGTCTATCATCCGGGCACTTCACGTCTGCGCCTGCATTGGGGTATGTATGAGGGTCTTCATGCGCGCGCGCGCTGCGGATTCACCCACGCACTTCCGGATAACCCGCGCGCGCTGCGGCATCAGATCACCCCCGCGCGCGCGCGCTGCGGCCGGGGCGGGCCGGGCCGGGCCGGGAAAAACCCCGGAGGTTGAACATCCGGACGTCTAAGGGGAAAATTGGAACTCTTCTGGGTTTGGAGGTGAAACCCGGAAGTGACGTCACAACCCACGTGACCTGCGCAGCAGAATGGAAACGACACCTTAGTCTAGCCCCCTCACATAGGCTTCACATGGATACCTCACTCGATCCCATCGGCCCACTAGTGGCCCACCTAGACCCCAAAACGTGTATTTCCATACCCTTTGTCCATTGCGCATGCGCAGAGTGACGATATTTCAACCCCGCACTCACCCCATCAGATGCCCCCTCACATAGGCTTCACATTGATACCTCACTCGATCCAATCGGCCCACTAGTGGCTCCCCTAGATCCCAAAACGTCTATTTCCATACACTTTGTCTATTGCGCATGCGCAGAATGACGATATTCCTACCCCACATCCACCCCATCGGTTGCCCCCTCACATAGGCTTCACATTGATACCTCACTCGACCCCATCGGACCATTAGTGGCCCACCTAGATCCCAAAACGTCCACCCCGTATGGACCTATACACCCATAGCCATGCAGTATAGGCCTATGGGCCTACCCAGGCCTCGGTGACTTTTTCCACAAATTTCACCGTTTCGCTCCGGGACCCTTCCCATCGTGTTCTAAATGACGAGACGTGAAAAACAAATCCAAGCAACCCATATCACAATGAACGTGTGTGAATTTCCCAGGTTGGACCTATACCCCCCATGGCCAGCCTATGGGCCTATATACAGACCTCGGTGACTTTTCCCAAAAATTTCACCGATTCGCTCCGGGACCCTTCCCATTGTCATTTTCTTGGCGAGACGAGAAAAACGCGACCCCACAACCCATAGTAAAGCCCACGAAAAAATGTGACCACCCCTCCCCCCATACAGGCATTTTCCCTTATATTGTATGATACAGACCCCCATTATAGGGGTAAAGTCCGAGTTCCGCTTTTTATAGTTTCGGAAAACAATCCTAATTTTACATGCACCCACCCCATTGACTGGATAGGCAGGCCCCAATAAGCCCGGTGACCGATATTAGCCCTTTTGGCTAGAGTTGATAGGTGTTTTCCCTTATTTTAGGGGTAAAGTCCGTATTCCGCTTTTTATAGTTTCGGGGGAAAATCCTAATTTTACATGCACCCACCCCATTGACTTGATAGGCAGGTCCCAGTAAGCCCGGGGACCGATATTAGCCCTTTTGGCTAGGGTTGATAGGTGTTTTCCCCTATTTTAGGGGTAAAGTCCGTATTCCGCTTTTTATAGTTTCGGGAAAAAATCCTAATTTTACATGCACCCACCCCATTGACTTGATAGGCAGGTCCCAATAAACGCGGGGACCGATATTGATATTAGCCCTTTTGGCTAGGGTTGATAGGTGTTTTCCCCTATTTTAGGGGTAAAGTCCGTGTTCTGCTTTTTATAGTTTCGGGAAAAAATCCTAATTTTACATGCACCCACCCATGACTGGATGCCCCTTCACGAATGCTTCACTTTGATACCTCACTCGACCCAATCGGACCATGCAGCGTATTTGAAGTCTGGGGACTACTTTTTCTCCGCGGAAGCTTTTTCCCGCGACCGCATCACCGCCAGACCGCATCACCGCGAAGAATACATGCCCAGGGGCCCTTTGCCGGAACTATAGTCACCCAGAGTTACCTCCCCCCTAGATTGGAACTCTTCTGTGCTGGAGGTAGTTTTTGGTCTCTTGAGAAACAACGCCACCTACCGCCACCAAGAGTTATCTCCCCCGGCAAAATATGCGCTGTGCCGTCCTTTATATACTACTTTCGTTATACATTTAAGAAAAGCAGACTGATGAGTAGTTGTATCGATAATTTATGAGATACAGATCTAGCGGATTTAATACACCTTAATATACCGATGGAATCAACTTTCTGCTCATAGATATCGACATCTTCTCGAGATACTTTTGGATAGTGCTTTTGCAGAACAAATCCCATCAATCCATTATAGAAGGATTTGAGAAGATTATCAAAGAAACCCACATTTCTCCGAATCAATTAAATATACGAATAGATGGGTGACAGCTTATTTAAGGAAGACGGATGTTAAATATTACGTCTCGCAGAATGAGAAGAAAGGTACTCACACCGAAAGAGTTTCCAGGGTGACCAAGAATACCGTTAAAGATATTTTTCTCATAAACAAATATATCGTTATAAAGATGTCGGGCAAGACATTGTATACGGTTACAACCATCGTCCTCATAGATCGCCTAAAATGAGAGAGCTCCGAAAGGTTACCAAAGAGAGTGAATTTCTAGTGGGGCAGGAGCTTTGCTTAGATACGCGTCACATCGTCACTACTTAACCTTTGTGATGATGTGGAGAGAGGATTACATTTATGATGTTGATAAGTGGGACAAATTATATGTAGACCAGGCTGAATATTTCCGGAGACCAGAAGCTTGTTAGGCTGGGGAAAAGAGACTAGATCAAACTTCACAACCTCTTAAGTCCTCACAGTATATCAATATGAGAGAGTCAACTGTCAATTGAAGTAGATGAAAATGGCGAAGATTGCAGCTATATCTCCAACTCAACAAGTTGTTGAACGAGTTAAACCCGAACTTGATAAACAGCCTCAGAAAACCAGCATTCAGACCCCATCGATATTCGTATATACCATACCACACCATATCTTGCATATGTACTCTAGAATGTGTACTCGAAGAAATTATCGAGATCCAGTAGTTTGCGGAGACATATGCGACTGGCACATGACGAGTCTAATAATCAAATTAATAAGGGGGTAAAAATATGGAACTGATACTACGATCACAAGAGATGAATATCAATACTATCAAACTATCGGCGATGAAATCTAAAGAACATAACGGGAAAACACCACTTGTACCAAAGGTTGAGAGTGGCATACTCCATCCTTTAACGAAGAAAGTTACGGAACTCACTGGAAGTGGTAAAAGTGTATGGGTAGATAAATTACTACACGGACTTGAGAGCTATGCGGGATATAGCCCACAAAGTATCGTCTACTGTTATGATAAATGGCAACGGTTGTACGAGGATATGTTGAATAAAGTCCCCAGTATACTGTTTATGAACGGTTTACCCTTAAATCTCAGAATGACGGCTATTTCAATCTCGCTGTAAGAAACTTAATAATAGTCAATGAAATTATGGCAGAAGTCAAGCAAGATACACGATTTTACCAACGGATTTGTTGTTTATATAATACAGAACTTATTCGACCAGTTCAAAGCATCCAGAGATATGGGGTGAATTGGCAATATCTCTCAAATACGTCATGCGTGACCTCCTTAGATTTCAGGATATTAGCTAGGTTCGATATCCCAAACTGGGTCTGATATTCAGCATAGCATATTTCATCTGGAAATGAGGTTGCGTGAGATGGACATGGGGGTGAGGTGAAATTGTATCGGCATGCCAAGTCAATGTTTTGTGAGGAAATTTTGGTTACTGGGTCACTTGGCCGTCTGAGAATATTGGTTATCAGTTTGGGTGTACATTAATTTGAATATATTTGCTGTTCTTGCAGGTGTTTCGTGGCAGCCAGTCGATATGCCCGGTCTGATGTGTATAGAAAGTATTTGGCCAATCAGCAGCTTTCTGAAATAAACATTTGTTCACAACGATTTAGTGTGACACACTCACATTTGGACGTGGAGTTGATGTAGTGGGACCACCGAGGCTTTTATGTCAGTAAAGTGTCGGTTAACCGGGCCATATCTGAATTGTAGGACTATTGATGGTTTTGAAGATTGGCAGATCATCTGATTGGTAGAGCGCTTGTCTCGCAACCGGTAGATTTTAGGTTCGACCCCGAACTGGGTTATGCCAAAGACTCAAAAAGAAAACATTTGTCTTCCTCGCCCGGCGCTCAGCAGGGAGAGGATAGATCAAGGACTGGTTGGACCGGTGTCAGGATAATGGTACGGAGTCGTCGTAATGTGACTGAAAGATTGTTGCAAGCGACGTTAAAATCTACTCACGCACTCACTCACTCCATCCACGGATCCATATATCTACACGTTCAATTATACACTACATCTACATCCACATCTACAAATTCAGTTATTCACATATCCACAGCTACACATCCACATCTACATATCCACATCTACACACATTTTGAATGTACATGTAAGAATTAAAATTTCTTATATATTCTTGAATGGGTTAGATTTAATATGAATGAACGAAGTATGAGAAAGTGTGTTATTGCACATGTTATGTTAAACTGATATGTAATCAGATGATCAATAAAACTTGAAATGCAGGGTATCGTGAGTTCTTTTCTCTGTCCACGCCTTACGCCATCATTAGGGTTGTCTCCCTCTTTTTCTCCATGTTGATCATAGTCTCTTCTACCGCAGTAAATAAAAATTAACACACCCAACAAGTATTAAATTTAATACATTAATCGTAAACGCGATGCGTTATGATATAATATGCACATACTTTAACGGGTCAAATGTTGACAAATACGGAAAAATTTGCCATATAGCTCGACCCTCTTTAGGTGATACGTTACTTTGAACGTCCTTTGTACGATCAGCTAGTATTAGCAAACTTCCGACAATAATTATCCATTTCATAAGTTGGCAATGACTAGGATTCCTCTAAATATCTTCCATGTTCCAGCATCAATATTCTTTGGATACCAGGCAAAAGGTTGAAGAGGAGTTCCAGCATGAAATGAATTAAGGAATATTAATCACATGGGAAAATACACTAACAACAAGAAAGCCGAATATGATCAATTTAATGGTCATCATGCCACCTGTTTTCTATTCATTGATAATGAAATATTTGTACTGCAGATTACGATAAGGTGTTGAAGGTATCTTTTACCTGCAAAATAAGCATGGTTGCTTGAAATGTATACTACGGAAGGTGATTTATGTGTCAAATGTGGATCGCTTGAATCTAAATCATCGCCGGAATCTTTATCGTATAGTAGCGTTGAAAGGTACCCTTTTTTAACATCTTCTCTAAAATTCACTACTGTTTGAATGTAGGCTTTGTTTTCCCTGCACCTCCATCCTTTAACATAACTTTGGCTTTAATGTATAGTGTAGGCTTTGTTTTCCCTGCATCGTAAAATCTACTTGTGACTACATCAATTGTAATAATAAGTTGATGGGGCCGCATTTTTGTTTTCTGTGAGGCGAGTTCCATCCTTTCTCATAACTTTGGCTTTAACGTACAGTCTACTGTGTCTAATGTCTGTATAAACCATAACTCGACCGGGGCGTCACTGTGAGACGGTCTAACCTATACGTGCTACATTCGCTCCAACGCCGTTTGTTTCAAGGGTAGAGAAAAGAGAGTTAACTTTCTAGGTAAAGTTTCCGTAAATTCTGATAATTTCATGACTGTGAGATGAAGGGATGTCTCTTCAAATGAAGTGTAATCGATAAAGGTTGGGTGATGGATGAAGCCACTTCACCTCGCCCATTCTTTATATATTTCGAGATACTGGAACTCGCTAAGGATCGTGGGAAGGTAGTGCGACGATGAATAGACTCCTAGCCAATCATATGATTATGATTGTATTGTATTAGATTCTCATACCATTATATGCTTGGTTCTGAGAATAAATTCAATTCAATTCAATTCAATCCTCCAACTTCGACACGATGTAGTAGAGGTACTCTCGTTTCTCCGACATAGGATTCGCCGCATATTTTAGAATATACGAAAGACGATAAAGATATAGATGCCCATTCTAGTGGGAGATACTTGTGATAATGTGGTGATTCACGCCGTGTAATTACCTTTTATAGCTTAGTTTCTACGCATTAAATCCTCCTACGATATCATCTATGAGATCGATTCGAGCTTTGAAGAGTAACCACTGAGGGTAGTTTATCACTACACCCTTCCTAGTAACTTTTCCGTTTAGGGAATAACGTAAATCAATTCTTATATCCGTCCCTCGATATAGGCTTTCCACGATATAAACTGTCAAACTCCGATCGATTGGTACCCATTGCATAAACTTACACTACGATGTATTTGATATGGATGGATGGATGGATGTACTTGGGCACTCCATCGCACCGCGATGGGCACAGGTCGTGCGAACACGCCGTGCAACCCGTTTCCCCCAACCCGCCCTACACATGATCCCTCTTAACAGTGTCACATAGACAATGTTTAATCCCCACATTCCTATTAAACAATATACATTCTCTTAATTCCCATAACTACAGACGTATCACATAATATTTCCATCTGTCAAGCCCCCTCATTCTCTCTTAATTCCCGGATCGATTCTTAGTGGCAACTTAATTATCACACTGGACACTCATAATTAAATCTCCCAATAGCCACTCATCCTCCCCATTCACTCAACATTTAATATTTCACCCTATTTCCCGAAATCATAAATCCAGTGCCATGGAAATTTCACCCAGTATTTCTCATTTTCCTCAATGCAATATCCCACTTTTTCCCCCTTATACAGAGTATACCGTACAAACGCGTTCCCCCACACCGCCCTACACATGCTCCCTCGTACCAATAACGCATAGCCATCGGTAATTCCCCATTATATCTTATTTACATCTTTTTCCGTTTCATCTAGTCCTGATCAGGTCCCTAGTCTTACCTCTATTTCTCTTAATCATCTCTATATATTCACCAATTATTTCACCCATTTCTCTTCATTTTCCCCGAAAATACCCCAGTATTTCCCGTCACTTTGCCTATTTCCCGAAATCATAAAACCAGTGCCATATAAATATCACCCAGTATTTCTCATTTTCCTCAATACAATATCCCACCATTTCCCATTCACTGTGCCTAATCATACAGATTATGACACATGCTCCCTCATACCATAGCCACTGACAATAAAATCTGTTCCCCTTGATATATTCCCATTCCGTCCTCTATTTCCCTTAATCGTCTATAACTTATAGGCTACCTCGGTATTTTCACACATTCATATACCGGTACATATACACCAGTTATTCAACCAGTATTTCCCTTCATTTTCCTCAATGAAATATCCCATTATATATCCGCTCACTAAAGGTCATATAATCCAATGCCATACTAATTCCACCCAGTATTCCCTCTTATTTCCTCAATCAAATATCCCAGTAGTTTCCCTTGTGCTTATTTACCCAGATCATGTAGGACATAGACACTGTTCAATCCCCACATTCCTATTACACAATATACCTTCTCTCAATTCCCATAACTACAGAAGTATCACACAATATGTCCATCTGTCAAGCCCTCTCATTCTCTCTTCTCGGACCGATTCTTAATAGATGGATTGAACTGCCCATGCAGCAAGCAAGCCAGCAATGGCCCGGCAGCAGCACTGATTTCGGTGAGGTTTTGTTCACTCGATGCTTGCTGCTACGTTGCCAACAGCTGACAACGAACCGGCAAACATCCAGTGAGCAAAACCTCTTGTAGGGAGGGGGGAGGGGACAACATCCACGCCATTGGTGGATCGTTGGTGTTCCATATTTTTCTTGCTAGCTGGGTGGGTAATATTCTCACACATCACGTTTGGTTCTTGTGATGTTTTTAGAAATATGCAGTCAGTATATTTGTCTGTGGGGTCACATGACTTTTTGTCAGTACGTCGGCATCGTTTTCCATTACCATTTTAATGTTGCGTTTAATATAATTTGGGTTGTCGTGCGTTTAATTCGGTTAATATTAAATAGGGACATACCGATTTTCGTTCCCTTCAGCTTAATATGCGCTTTCTCGTATTGATCCATGCGTTGAGTTCAAACGTCGGTCTTCGAATGAATTACTTATATGGAGTAGGTTTTATTACCCTATAACTGTCATGTCATATATTTACGGAAGCATAGATAGGACATGGGTGAAAATTATTTTTCCGTCCACGAAATTATCTCCGACCCGGAGATACATCTCCGACCCGGAGATAATTATCTCCGACCCCGAGATACATCTCCGACCCGGAGACCCGGAGATAATTATCTCCGACCCCGAGATACATCTCCGACCCGGAGATAATTGACCAATGGTGTTGCAGCTTTCGCTACCGCCATTTTTATATGTGTGAGGTATGGAAGTCACGTACGCTGGTCTTCAATTTCTTAAAATAACAAACCAGCGGGTAACAAATCTTATGTGTGAATGATTTCATAACACGTTTTTGTTTTAGTGTATGTTGTCTTGAACGTTAGTAGTATACAAAGTATGAAACTATTTCAACCGCGGTGGAAAGTATTTCAACCGCAGTGGAAAGTATTTCAACCGCGGTTGAAAGTATTTCAACCGCGGTGAAAAGTATTTCAACCGCGGTTGAAATAGTTTCAACCGCGGTTGAAATACTTTCCACCGCGGTTGAAATAGTTTCAACCCCGGTCGAAATACTTTCCACCGCGGTTGAAATACTTTTCACCGCGGTTGAAATAGTTTCAACCGCGGTTGAAATACTTTCCACCGCGGTTGAAATACTTTTTGAAATACTTTCACCGCGGTTGAAATAGTTTCAACCGCGGTTGAAATACTTTCCACCGCGGTTGAAATACTTTCCACCGCGGTTGAAATACTTTTCACCGCGGTTGAAATAGTTTCAACCGCGGTTGAAATACTTTCCACCGCGGTTGAAATACTTTCCACCGCGGTTGAAATACTTTCCACCGCGGTTGAAATACTTTTTCGATGTTTTTGCTAATTTTTAGTGTTTTCACATGGTTGTTCGATTTTTGCAGTCGCATGGAAATGGATAGAAGAAATTGTTAAAACCAGAAAACAACTTTATATCTCGGAAATGAATCGATGTCAATGGCAAGAAATTGCAGAAAACGCGAAAGTGAAATCTTGAAAACTAGTAAAAGGCAGAAAATTGCAAAATCAATGCATGGCCCTAACAAGCCACCGTAACGAACCGTATTACTTCGATTCCGAGCAGACCAATGTGGTAGTGCTCGATGGCGTCTTTGTGAGCTCGACTCTCATTGGTCAATTATCTCCGGGTCGGAGATGTATCTCGGGGTCGGAGATAATTATCTCCGGGTCGGAGATGTATCTCGGGGTCGGAGATAATTATCTCCGGGTCGGAGATGTATCTCTGGGTCGGAGATAATTATCTCGGGGTCGGAGATGTATCTCCGGGTCGGAGATGTATCTCGGGGTCGGAGATAATTATCTCCGGGTCGGAGATGTATCTCGGGGTCGGAGATAATTATCTCCGGGTCGGAGATGTATCTCGGGGTCGGAGATAATTATCTCCGGGTCGGAGATGTATCTCCGGGTCGGAGATAATTATCTCCGGGTCGGAGATGTATCTCTGGGTCGGAGATAAGTTTCTCCGGGTCGGAGATAATTTCGTGGACGGAAAAATAATTTTCACCCATGTCCTATCTATGCTTCCGTATATATTACACTCATAATAGCCTTGAGGGCGACTTTTACGCACGAAAAAAGAAGAAGAAAAGAAAAACACGTTTATGTAACTGAGAATTTCGTAACATGAAAATACGTACCAGGAAATTATGTAAAATGAAGTTACATAACGTTAAATTATATGCAACAGGTAACGGGATATTATGTCATATGACCCTATCTATAACGTCACTGCTGTACCACCGTTATATCGGCACCGCATCAGTCTTCGCACTCTACTTTTCCCACATGCGAATCACATAAGGACTTGTATCTTATCTGGGGGTCCAAATTTACGAAAAAAAGCTTTATTCTTCATTCCTTAAGTACTATATCGATTCTTTTCGTAAGTAATATCATTTTGCCGAATAAATGTGTGCTTAGTAATTTTAGCCTTTAATAAGGTTTTATGTGTCTGATGTATATATATACGTGTAACTGCAAGCTGGCCATTCACACTTGTGACCAGTAATCAGTGCAGGTGAACATCGCTATCAGTTATACACAGCCAAACTTTCACCAACCAGTACCGTTCAGTTCTGTATACCAATTGGTACCCTTCAGTTACCTGTTGGTACCCTCTAGGTAACTCGTTGATACTGCACGGAAATTTTAGGCTTGGTACCGTCAAGTCCTGACTGAACAGTACCGTGCAGTTACCAATCAGTTACCACATGGTAATATACGCCAGGTTCTTTCCAGTTACCTACCAGTAACTGATTGGTAACCAATTGGTAGTCATAACGATCCCAAACTTTGCAGTACCATGCAGTTCTGACTTGAAAGCTACTGGTCAGTTACTGGTTGGTAACCAATAGATTATACCACAACTGAAATGTGTGGTAACTGACTGGTGACCGGTTGGTACTGTTCAGTTACTGATTGGTGACCAACTTGACAACTGAACAGTACCACAAGGGGACCTTTCCTACCAGTACCTACCAGTACCAAGAGGTACTTGCAGGTAAGCAGAAATTGGTTGGTAGCCGTTCAGTAACTGAGCTGTAACCAATCAAGGTACTGAAGTGTTACTGCATTGTTACCAACAGGTACCAGGTGTTAAAAATTGGGATGGTAACATAGCGGTAACTCATTGGTAACTGATTGGTAACTGCATGGTAGGCTAGCCAATCAGTATAAAATTCATAGGATCCAATAGGTGACCAATCAGTACGCGGTTGGTTACCGGTTGGTACTGATCAGTTGAAAACTGAACGGTACCACAAGGGGACCTTTCCTGCCAGTACCAATCAGTTCTCCACCAGCCAGTAGCCAACCAGTTACTGAGTGGTACTGGTTGGTGAAAGTTTGCCTGTGTAGTAACCTCGAATCTGGTTATCGCTTTAATTCTATTGCTTGAATCATGGAATTTATCAGGAATAATAAACTCCATGCTTGAATGTTTCAATTTTATAAACGGAAACCCGTTCATTGCTGGAGTACCATTCAGCACAGGAAAAAGATCTATAGGCCAAGTAAAATGAGGCATATTGTAGTATGGTTGTTCTTTAAGGACGACGGCTGAATTATGAATGACGGACCAGACGCTGTAATTCTATCAAAGCTATCTATTGAATGGAAAATTTGCAACTTCTCGAAAATAAATGTTAGAAAATACAAACTTTTAAAGTGGAATAAATTTATTCCTATCGATCTTACAGCTACTAATTTTGATACCAGAGAATTAAACATTCCAATAAAATATACTGCATATTGATCACGTTCATAGTTCTTATACAATAAAACAACAACTGTCAGTGGGTCCGCTGAGAGCCTTAACACAGATCCATGCCCGGACATCATGCACACACAAGTTCACACTTTAATGACCATTTTCGTGAACTTGGGAAATGAGTTTCCTACATTCAAACGGTTTTCGGGACACTTTTTTCGGAACATAAATCGATCCTACCACCGCAGGTCTAGTACCGATAATCTATCGAACGCCCTATTCGTGTTATCATGCTCCACTTCGATTTCCACATTTAATAAGGCAATACGATCCATCATATGAAATGTCATGAATGCAAACGAACTTTTTTCTGATAGAGTCAAAACGAGGTTTAAGACTTCTGTAAATATTGGATCATTTCGGTATGGGATGACACTCCATACTATATGATGCCAGTTACCGCTTTGACTCGGATGTCCTTCTTCGAGGACTTATATATAGGCATAGGCACCCGTCCACTTGAGTGGAAAATTGCTACCGCAATCGCATACATTTTATTGCCATAAAAATGGATTTGATCGATAACTTAGAGGAGGTTTGTTATTGTGGAAAATTGAAAGAACTTCAAAACATTTTGACAGTCGAAATTGATGATTTATTACCAGAATATGATATTAATTCTTTAACAATTGACGGGGCCAACCTTCTGGTGCACTGTGTAAAAGGCTCGGACCAACACGATCGGGATGAAGGGGCCGACCACGTGGGCTTGTGTGTTGTCTTAGCACATAGCGGTGTTGATGTTAACCAGGGGGACTGGCTGGGCCGCACGGCACTGCACTGGGCCATACTTTACAAGAAATCCCCTATCGTGGCTGCGCTTATCGAACTGGGCGCCCTGCCAACAGCAAAGGACGACCAAGGTTTGTCACCGTGTCTTTACGCTGTTCGACTTGGAGCCGGTCATTGTATCGCAACAATTCTTCAAAGATTTCCGGCTTCCAAGCAAGTAAGTACGTTAACTACTATCACCTTTTGTACTCGAGCTATAGTGATTTCAGTAGCAGGTTCACTTGTACTTCAACTTGTACACAACAACATTAGTTTGACCGTAATCACTCGCTACATTGTCAACCAACTCATCAACTCATGTTGTTTTGTGTGTGTTGTCAACGTGTTTCTCTGGAAGGCCTATCTGCTGTGTCGGTACAGGTCTCACTACCTGCACAACTTCTACTACATTCTATAATGTATACTAGCAATACATTTTGTCACACAGCGTCTCAATTCGTTCAAACCAGTTGTGACTAATCATTATATGGGACATAAAAGTTAGTACAAAATATATAATCATTTGCATAGTCCAGTATAGGCCTACATCATATACATACAAGAAAACTTATTGATGCAAATGCATCAATGCCGGCGGCAACATTTTGTAGATTATAATCCGCGTATTACAAGACGATTACGTGTGCAACTGATGAATACAGTTCTTGATGCACCATTATGGTTAAAAACCCCAGAAAACGTTGATTTGTTTGTTCATTGAAGGTTTGATTAATCTAGGCTGTGCAATGACCCATCTTAAAATTGTGGTGTTAGCCAGAAGTTAAGTGCCTGCTGGAAAAAATGCGCAAATGAAGCGTATGTCAAACTAGCAGACTTTGAAAGTTCCATCCTCTGATTGACATATTAACTGATTGAGTGACTTTGCATAACCTGATGTAAATGTTTGCATTGTGGCATTATATGGGCCCCATCATCAGGCCTCTACTTCTTTATTGATTTGTGTCATTGTATATTAATCATAGATCGACTTTCTTCACACATCAATCCAATCCGCTTGTTGTACTGCTTAAAGTTTTTAGTACTAACTCGCAGTCCAATCTCACACATTTTGCTGCATAAGGTACAAATGGATAACTTGATCATGTACGATCATCAATTTGGTCTCTCAGCCAAATTAAATAGTACTATAGTAATGAAATTTAATCGATGAATTAATCATAAAAGAAATAATATTAATGTGTAAACCACTAACAGGTGATACAATCCTGTCGGTTTAAGATATGAAAGTTGTTGGATCACTCCATGGCATGTCTGTGAACTATGGCTTGAGCAAACACCTGTTACACGTCCAATTTCAAGATGACTGCTCCCATGATAACTGAATTCAGATATCCGGAAAAAAACATATTGTTATGCAATAGGCCTATGCACAAGAAATGGGCATCATAGGACGTAAACATCTTATCCACATGCAGGACATATTAGGGAATGCAGATCAACTTCAGGATATTGCGGAACTGTTGAACTCCCTCGCCGATATTTGTCATTGATCTATAATCCAGGAGTGAATGAGACCAAAAAAATCATAATTTTTTTTTTATTATGATGGTAACAAAACAATTAAGTTGTTTTGACACTAAACAAGATAGACATATATATAAGTGAGAATAACATCTACAGCCCAATACAGTGGTACCTATGGATCCTCAAATACCTTACATCTACAGCTCAATACAATGGTACCTACGGATCCTCAAATACCTTACATCTACAGCTCAATACAATGGTATCTATGGATCCTCAAATACCTTACATCTACAGCTCAATACAATGGTACATATGGATCCTCAAATACCTTACATCTACAGCTTAATACAATGGTACCTACGGATCCTCAAATACCTTACATCTACAGCTCAATACAATGGTATCTATGGATCCTCAAATACCTTACATCTACAGCTCAATACAATGGTACCTATGGATCCTCAAATACCTTACATCTACAGCTCAATACAATGGTACATATGGATCCTCAAATACCTTACATCTACAGCTCAATGCAGTGGTACCTATAGATCCTCAAATACCTTGCATCTACAGCTCAATATAATGGTACCTATGGGTCATTAAATACCTTACATCTACAGCTCAATGCAGTGGTACCTATAGATCCTCAAATACCTTACATCTACAGCTCAATACAATGGTATCTATGGATCCTCAAATACCTTACATCTACAGCTCAATACAATGGTACCTATGGATCCTCGATTACCTTACATCTACATCTCAATACAATGGTACCTACGGATCCTCAAATTCCTTACATCTACAGCTCAATACAATGGTACCTACGGATCCTCAAATATCTTACATCTACAGATCAATACAATGGTACCTATGGATCCTCAAATACCTTACATCTACAGCTCAATACAATGATACCTATGGATCCTCAACTACCTTACATCTACAGATCAATACAATGGTACCTACAGATCCTCAAATACCTTACATCTACAGCTCAATACAATGGTATCTATGGATCCTCAAATACCTTACATCTACAGCTCAATACAATGGTACCTACGGATCCTCAAATTTCTTACATCTACAGCTCAATACAGGTACCTATGGATCCTCAAATACCTTACATCTACAGCTCAATACAATGGTATCTATGGATCCTCAAATACCTTACATCTACAGCTCAATATGATCCTCAAATACCTTACATCTACCTCAAATACCTTACATCTACAGATCAATACAATGGTACCTATGGATCCTCAAATACCTTACATCTACAGCTCAATACAGTGGTACATATGGATCCTCAAATACCTTACATCTGCAGCTCAATGCAGTGGTACCTATAGATCCTCAAATACCTTGCATCTACAGCTCAATATAATGGTACCTATGGGTCATTAAATACCTTACATCTACAGCTCAATGCAGTGGTACCTATAGATCCTCAAATACCTTACATCTACAGCTCAATACAATGGTATCTATGGATCCTCAAATACCTTACATCTACAGCTCAATGCAGTGGTACCTATGGATCCTCAAATACCTTACATCTACAGCTCAATACAATGGTACCTATGGATCCTCAAATACCTTACATCTACAGCTCAATATAATGGTACCTATGGATCCTCAAATACCTTACATCTACAGCTCAATACAATGGTATCTATGGATCCTCAAATACCTTACATCTACAGCTCAATGCAGTGGTACCTACGGATCCTCAAATACCTTACATCTACAGCTCAATACAATGGTACCTATGGATCCTCAAATACCTTACATCTACAGCTCAATACAATGGTATCTATGGATCCTCAAATACCTTACATCTACAGCTCAATACAATGGCACCTATGGATGCTCAAATACCTTACATCTACAGCTCAATACAGTGGTATCTATGGATCCTCAAATACCTTATATCTACAGCTCAATACAATGGCACCTATGGATCCTCAATTACCTTACATCTACATCTCAATACAATGGTACCTACGGATCCTCAAATTCCTTACATCTACAGCTCAATACAATGGTACCTACGGATCCTCAAATACCTTACATCTACAGCTCAATACAATGGTATCTATGGATCCTCAAACACCTTACATCTACAGCTTAATACAATGGTACCTACGGATCCTCAAATTCCTTACATCTACAGCTCAATACAGTGGTACCTATGGATCCTCAAATATCTTACATCTACAGATCGATACAATGGTACCTATGGATCCTCAAATACCTTACATCTACAGCTCAATACAATGATACCTATGGATCCACAACTACCTTACATCTACAGATCAATACAATGGTACCTACGGATCCTCAAATACCTTACATCTACAGCTCAATACAATGGTATCTATGGATCCTCAAATACCTTACATCTACAGCTCAATACAATGGTACCTACGGATCCTCAAATTCCTTACATCTACAGCTCAATACAGTGGTACCTATGGATCCTCAAATACCTTACATCTACAGATCAATACAATGGTACCTATGGATCCTCAAATACCTTACATCTACAGATCAATACAGTGGTACCTATGGATCCTCAAATACCTTACATCTACAGCTCAATATAATGGTACCTATGGATCCTCAAATACCTTCCATCTACAGCTCAATACAATGGTACATATGGATCCTCAAATACCTTACATCTACAGCTCAATGCAGTGGTACCTATAGATCCTCAAATACGTTACATCTACAGCTCAATACAATGGTATCTATGGATCCTCAAATACCTTACATCTACAGCTCAATACAATGGTACATATGGATCTTCAAATACCTTACATCTACAGCTCAATACAATGGTATCTATGGATCCTCAAATACCTTACATCTACAGCTCAATGCAGTGGTACCTATGGATCCTCAAATACCTTACATCTACAGCTTAATACAATGGTACCTATGGATCCTCAAATACCTTACATCTACAGCTCAATATAATGGTACCTATGGATCCTCAAATACCTTACATCTACAGCTCGACACAATGGTACCTATGGATCCTCAAATACCTTACATCTACAGCTCAACACAATGGTACCTATGGATCCTCAAATACCTTACTACCTTACATCTACAGCTCAATACAATGGTATCTATGGATCCTCAAATACCTTACATCTACAGCTCAATACAATGGTATCTATGGATCCTCAAATACCTTACATCTACAGCTCAATACAATGGTACATATGGATCCTCAAATACCTTACATCTACAGCTCAATATAATGGTACCTATGGATCCTCAAATACCTTACATCTACAGCTCAATACAATGGTACCTATGGATCATTAAATACCTTACATCTACAGCTCAATACAATGGTATCTATGGATCCTCAAATACATTACATCTACAGCTCAATACAATGGTACCTATGGATCCTCAAATACCTTACATCTACAGCTCAATACAATGGTATCTATGGATCCTCAAATACCTTACATCTACAGCTCAACACAATGGTACCTATGGATCCTCAAATACCTTACATCTACAGCTCAATATAATGGTATCTATGGATCCTCAAATACCTTTTCCTAGATTTTATCTATGTCCAAATTTCAATGAAACAGTTTCATGTAAAAATAAGATCTAGACCTACTTGTTTTTTTCAATTAACATGCTATATATGATAAATAGATTGTGATATATGCATTTCCATATCGCACTGGCATTGGCCATCATCCCCCATATCAGCCCTCGGGCTTTCAGTCCTTTGGTCTCGTGCTGATACCAGGGCTGATGTGTAAATGGATATATACAATCTCTATCACATATTTGCCTATGATACTGGACATAGCCCCGTTGATACTATTGAATGACAATGTTCCATATTATGATATGGATTTCTGCCCTCAAGCGCGGGCCTGAAATTGGTTATATCTACCCTTGGGCTGATATCACGCACAGTGGTTTCCCCTGGAAGAAACTTGTCAAATTCTCTGTGCAGTCTGACCGAGCGCACTTTTGTGCTTTTCACCTGGATCTTGCTAGGTATTAAATTTTAGGATGTATGCGATAATCGATCCTGAATATTAACCTTTTCGTGACAAGAAATATAACATGTTGTGTATCATCAAAATGGGGCACAGAAATTTTCATAACAAGGCTGTATTTTACTGAGGGTCCAATTTTCGATGAAACTGTTCCATGTAAAAATATAATCACTGTCTACTGGTTTTGTCAATTACAATGCTACCATTCATCTATGAATATGTGATAAATAGATTATGATATATCCATTTCCATATCATCCCTGGCATCAGCTAGCGCTGGCCGATATGGAAATGGGGATACAATAATCGCTATGTATCTAGCTATGCACCAGAAATGTAAATTTACACAAAAGCCATGCATCATATTCAGGTCATATATATACATCATCTGCACAGAACTGGTCAATACGGGGTTTGGACAATCCAACTGGATACACAAATGATAGTATTTAGAGCGAATTAGTATTGAGAGTGAATGCACCAAACAACTATATAGGGAAGGAAACGGATTCCAAATGGAGCACAGACAGAAGCCCTTCCAGAAAAACCACACAGGAACATAGCCCTTCAGACATAGCCCTCCAGAACAAAATGAGCAGGCATGGCATGAACAGTGGATTAACAAAAGATAAGGGATTAACAGCTAGAATCCTGTGCTTGCACTATAAATCCAGTTAATCCTCAGACAATACTATCTTACCACAATAGCAGCTGGTAGTGCACTGGCACAATTTGGCTGACCACCTGAGTTCTGGTTCGTTAATCTGGGCACTTCTCTTTAACCTGGGAAATATCCTAATCAATGATGGACCTTGTTGCCAAAATTATCACAAATGTAAGCTTATTGGTCCATTCTTGGAATCAGTAGGAAAATCTTATCCATATTTACAATACAATACAATATGTTTATTGCACGACTCGTAAAATGGTACAAGTATGGCAAACAAAACAATATAATTACTATGGTACTATAGCAACGTAGTAATTATTAGTTAGTATAGTTTGAACCAACAGTGTATACATGAGTAACCAATAGTTAGTTATAACCAGCCCCAGGTTGAAGAAATAGAGAGAGACCAGGATAATGAACCGGAGCTCACACAGTGACCCGCATGTCAATTAATGCA